>RJWJ010002266.1:0-104787 GCA_004363605.1 Indri indri
CCATCTCACTTAACGTCATCACATACTTGACCCTTTTAAAGGAAAAAGCTACTGACGTCCACACCAATAGCTGCTAGCCCTACTCCAAAATCGTATCATGATATCCTTAGTGGTCAATAAGTATGCTTAGCTTCCAGATAACTGATCTAAGATCAGTACTATACGCCCCTTATAACAAGCATTTACTGAGCACCTATTGTATTCTAGGAATCATGCCAAATGGTTTACCTGTAAATCATCTAATCCTCCAAACAACTCTCTAAGATAAGTCTATTTGCAGAGGGTGAGATCAAAAGCAAAGAGGGGTTAAGTAAGTTGCCCGAGGTCACACAGCTGGTAAGTGGCACAGCAGGATTAGAACAAAGGTCTGCTCTTGCCTCCATGGTTGCTTCTCTACCACCTCATGCTGCTGTCCTCAGTCCTACAGTTAACTCCCCAGTGTAGCTGTCCTGCAGTAGAGAAACCCAAGCCTGATCCCAGGGTAAATTATCTGTCATCTTCCCCAATTTATCTCTGGAGGAAAAGGCTCTGAACAAAGTGACTTTTTTTCCCCATCTCCAAGGATAAGGTTCCGTGTTCATTTTAAGAGAAAAATCTATTATAAAGTATGTTTTTCACCCTTTGAAATTGGCCATCTAGGCCCAAGGAATTTATCATGACTCATACCACGGTGGCACATAAAATTTCATTTTCGTCTAAGCTCCGTGTCTCAGGAATGGCTTATCTGGCAGTAATAGGGCAACCGAGTGAAATAACTCTGTTAATGTCCCACTTTCAAAATGGACCCGGGGGGGCTTGGTTGGAGAGAGGAGTAAGAGAGATGAGGGAAATACTGCAGGAAATGCTGACTGCCAGCTGTGGAGGGTACGTAACCTGGACCTGTTGTCCCTTCTCCCGTGGGTAGGTCATACTCCATCAGGAAGGCCACATGGATGATGGCTTAACACTGCAGAGATGCCAGCGGGAGGAGTCCCAGGCTGCTCGGATCATCCGGAACACGACAGCCTTGTTCAGCCAGTTTGTCAGGTACGTTAGCGCCTTCCCTTTCTCTACCTGGCGGTTTTTACTCTGTCTGGCCTTCTAACTCCATCCACACACCTCCTTTGATACCATGAGTATTTTCAGGAAAAAGTTAAATGCCAGCAAAGAGTTTTACCAGAGACAACTTGAGACTGAAACTTAGTTCCTGCATAGGTGACCTCCTACTAGCTTCACTCTTTGCCCAACAAATCCCTAAGCCCCATCGGTTATTTGGGTTGAATACCCAAGGTCTTTGCACAAAAATTAAGTGGAAAGAGCTGGAGCACTCGGATCCCTTTTGTATTAGTATGTAAAGAGAGAAGGAGCGAGGAGAAACTGATCCATACCCTGTGTGCCGTTTAGGAAGGGTTTCTACATCATTTCAGAATTGTTGCTATGGTTTGGATCAAAGTGGATTTGCATTGGAAGCCTTGGGTTACCCAACTGTGGCCGGGACTTAAATGGGAAAAGGAACAGAACTGTCTGCTTGGATTGTAATCCCCCCAGCCTAAAAATGCTGCCAGAACAGAACTCTATGAATTGTTTTCACCAATTACTGTGAGAAACGGATTCTGTTGAAAGCCGTGTAGTGTTCCAAGCCATTCTTCCCTTGTAGGAAATTATCTCTAAAGCCAAGAGGGTATTGATTGCATGTGTGAATTTGTATGAAATGAGAACTTTTTTATAGCTTTACTTGTTGAAAGACTGTAATCCAAGGGATGTGTATCAGTTAGGATATAGCCTAAGCTTCTGTTGCAGTTCAGAATAAACTTTTGCTTTTCTTTTAAGTAACAAGGTAGAGTAGACAAATGGCTTAGGGAAAATAAGGCAGCCCAGGTACTGGGGCTCAGCTTCCTTCTACCTTTCTGCCCTAGCATCTCCTACACATTCTTAAAGTATGTTTCTGGACCAGCACATCAGCATCATCTGCAAACTTGTTAAAATGCAGATTCTCAGGTTTTATACCAGACTACTACTTATTTTTGGGAGTAAGATCCACCAAATCATATTTTATAGGCCTTCCAGGTGATGCTGTTACATGCTAATGTTTAAAGACCACTGCACTGGAATAGAGATCTTAACCTTGGCCACATGTTAGATTCATCTGGGGAGCTTTTAATACTCAAATTTTGAGGCTGTATCTCAAACCAATTGCATCAGAATCTCTGGAGGTGGGATCCAAATTGCTAGTATTTTATTAAAGCTCTCTAGGTGTGAGTCTAACATTCAGCCACAATTGAAGAACTGCTGTCCTGGTATGTTTTCTTCAAATAGCTTATTACTAACACCATATCTGAGGACTGTCCTGCAAAAGGGGGAAACTGAGGGAGCCTGAGAAATATATCGCTGGCTGGCTGGCTGGCTGTGTACCTAGTACAACTTGGAGGTTCCCTTACTAAAATTGGAGAAAGGAGCATGGATAGTAGAAGTATTCCTGCCACATGATGGAACTGAGATTTGCAAGTCTTTTGGCTACTTTTGGCTCTGCCACTGGTTTCCTATGATCTCTGAGCAAAATTTTTCCTTCATCCTTTCTATGTCTCATTACTTCCAGAACCTGCTTCTCTTCTTCAAAGAAAGGCTGTAAGAATGATTGCCTTAGTATAGGCAGAAAAAGATAGCTGCATGCAAGCATGAGTTTTTCGTGTAGTCTTGACTAACACCAAGATGATCCCCCTCTAGGTGGATGGGTTTGTCTGGCCCCCAATTCTCTCAACTTCTGCCCTTAAATCTTTTGTGAAAGTCAGTGTCCCCTACCTCACACTTACATAAAAGTTAATTCAAAGTGGATCAGAGACCTAAATGTGAGACCTAAAACTATAAAACATGTAGAAGAACACATAGGCCTAAATTTTCATGATCTTAGATTAGACAATGGTGTCTTAAATATGATCCTAAAAGCAAAAGCAACAAAAGAAAAAAATGAATTGGACTTCCTCAAAATTTAAAATGATTTGCTGCAGAGCTCTATCAAATGAGTGAAAAGACAACCCACATAATGGAAAAAAACACTGCAACCCATATATCTGATAAGGGATTTATATCTAGAGTAAAGAATTCTTAAAAGTCAACAATGAAAAAGACAAAACATTAAAAATGGGCCAAAGATCTGAATAGACATTTTTCCAAAGAAAATATGCAAATAACCAATGAACACATGAAAAGATGCTCAGCATCATGAGCCATCAGGAAATGTCAACCAAAACCATAATTAGATACCACTTTACACCCACTAGGATGGCTATAATCAAAAAGATTGTTACTAACTAGTGTGGGAGAAGATGTGGAGAAATGGAACCCTCATACACTGCTGGTGGGAATGTGAAATGTTGTGGCCACTTTGGAAGACAGTCTAGATGTTCATCAAAAAGTTAAACATAGAGTTACTACATGACCCATCAGTTTTACTCCTAGGTATATGTGCAGGAGAAGTGAAAACACATGTCCACACAAAAACTTGTACACAGATGTTTATAGCAGCATTATTCATAATAGCCCAAAAGTAGAAATGACCCAGATGTCCATCAGCTGATAAATGGATAAATAAAATGTGCTATATCCATACAATGGCTACTATATTTGGCCATTAGAAGAAATGAAGTACTGATACATACTACAGAATAGATGAACCGTGAACACTTTATGCTAAGTGAAAGAAGCAAGTCACAAAAGACCACATAGTGAGTGATTTCGTTTATGTGAAATGTCCAGAATAGGCAAATCTATAAAAACAGAAGGTAGATTATTGATTACCTGGGGCTGGGGTGTTTCGGGGAAAGGGAAAGTGACTGCTAATGTTTATGGGGTTTTATGGAGGCTGATAAAATAAAGTTCTAAAACTGATTGTGGTTGCACAACTCTGTGACTATACTAAACCAGTAAACCATTTAATTGTACCTTTTAAATAGGTGGTGCTGTGATATGTGAATTATATTTCAATAAAGCTGTCATTTGCAAAGTCAGTGAGAGTTACATGCCTGACAGTGGGAAGATTATTTTTAAACAGCTTTATTGAGGTAGAATTTACATATCATAAAATTCATCCTTGTAAGTGTACAGTTCAGTGAGTTTTAATATATTTACAGAGCTGTACAACCATCGCCACAATTCAGTTTTAGAGCATTTCTATCACCTCAAAAATATCTCTCTATGTCCACTGCAGTTTATTCTAGTTGCCACCCCCAGCCCTAGGCAACCACTAATCTGCTTTTTGTCTCAACTTAATGCATTAATTGATAAGCTAAATCATAAAATATATTGTCTTTTGAATCTGGCCTCTTAGCATTATATTTTTGAGGTTTATTCATGTTGTTCAGTCCCTTTTTTATTGCTGAAGCATATTCACACGTGTGTGTGTGTGTGTGTATGGAGAGAAAGAGGCAGATCGATATTAGAGATGCACACTCACCACATTGTGTTTATTCATTCATCAATTTAACAGTTGGTTGTTTCCTGTTTCGGTTATTATGAGTAATTCTATGGATTTTAGTGTAAAAGCTTTCAGATATGTTTTCATTTCTCTTGGGTAAATAGGAGTGGAATTGCTGAGTCATATGTAAATTTGTGTGACTTTTTAACATATCTTTTATGGTGGTAAAATATACATCACATAAGAGTTACTATTTTACCCATGTTTAAGTTCGGTGACATCACCACTATCCATCTGCAGAGTTTTTTTATTGTTCCAAACTGAAACGCTGTACTTATTACTACACAGTAACTCCTCATTCTCCTCTCTCCTCGGCCCCTGGTAACATCTATTCCACTTTCTGTCTCTATGAATTTTATTCTAGGTACCTCATACAAGTGGAAACATACAACACTTGTTGTCTGTCTGTGTCTGGTCTGGTTTGTTTTGCTTGTCTTCAAGCTTTATCCCTGGTGTCGTGTGTATCAGAATTGCATTCCTTTTTAAGGTTGGATAATATTCCATTGTATGCAAATACCACATTTTGTTTACTCATTCATCCATCAGTAGACATTTGGGTATGTTTAACTTTTTAAACTGAAAAACTGTTTTCCAAAGTGGATGTCCTATTTTAAAGTCCCCTCAGAAATGTATGAAATTCCAGCTTCTGCACATCCTTGCCTATGTTTGTTATTATCAGATTTTTGACTGTTGCCATTCTAGGCATATGAAGTGGTATGTCATAGTGGTTTTAATTTGCATTTCCAGAATGCAATAATAATATTGAATATCTTTTCATGTGCTTATTAGCCATTCATATATCTTCTTTGGTAAAATGTAATTTAAGTGTTTTGCCTTTTTAAAACTGGATCATTTCAAATGGAGTTGAGAGTTCTTTTTATCTTCTGGTTGCAAGTTCTTTACCAAATTTATGATTTGCAAATATTTTCTGCCAGTCTGTGGCCTTTCTTCTCACTTTGAATGATATTTTTGAAACGTGAAAGTTTTTATTTTTGATTAAGTCCAATTTAACATGTTTGTTCATAAGTTGTGCTTTTAATGTCATGTCTAAGAACTCTTTACCTAACCCAGAGTCACCAGGATTTTCTCCTATTTTTTTCCAAAAGGTTTAGAATTTTAGCTCTTACATTAAGGTCTGTGATCCATTTTTAGTCCATTTTTGGGCATGATATATGGTAAGAGTTTAAATTCATCTTTTTGCATGTGGATCATATGGATATCAGATTGTCCCTGCACAATTTGCCGGAAAAGGCTACCTTGCCTCATCAGATTGCCTTGGCACCTTTACCAAATGAGTCAAGTGACCGTAAATGTAGAAATTTATTTCTGGACTCTTAATTCTATTTCATTGATGTATATGTCTGTCATTATTCCAAAACAGCACTGTTTGGATTAATGTAGCTTTATAGTAAGTATTGAAATTGTGTAGAGTGAGTCCTCCAATTTTGTACTTCTTTTCAAAATTATTTTGGTGTTTCTGGGTTCTTTGCATTTCTATGTAAATTCAGGGTGAATTTGTGAATTTCAAAAGGAAATCCTGCTGGAATTTTGAAACGTATTGCATTGAATTTAGTGATCAGTTTTAGAGGACTGTCATATTCATAATATTAAATCTTCCAATCCCGAAATGTGGAATGTCTTTCCATTTGTTTATTCTTCTTTAATTCCTTTCAGTAAGGTACTACAGTTTTTAGTACAAAAATCTTACAATTTTGTGAAAGTTATTCCTATGTATTTGATTCTTTTGGTGCTACTACAAATGGAATTATTTTCTTAATTTCATTTCAGATTATACATCACTAGCATATAAAAATACTGGTGTATAGAAATTGAGTTTTTAGAATATTGATCTTGTATTCTGTGACCCATTTGAAATTATTTATTAGTTCCAGTGGGCTGTGTGTGTGTGTGTGTGTGTGTCCGTATTCTTTAGAATTTTCTACATATAGGATTATGTCATCTGTGAATAAAGAGAGATTTATTTTTTCCTTTCCAATAGGGATGCCCTTTATTTCTTTTTCTTGCATGATTTCACTGGCTAGAACATCTACTATAGCGTGCAATAAAAGCAATGTGAATAGACATCCTTGTTTTGGTCCTGATCTTAGAGGGAGACATTCAGGTTTTCACTGTTACATGTAATATTGACTGTAGGGTTCTTGTAAATGCTCTTTATCAGGCTGAGAAAGTTCCCTTCTATTCCTAGTTTGTTGAGAGTTTTTATCTTGAATAAGTATTAGATTTTGTCAAATGCTTTTTCTTTGTTGATATGATCATATAGTTTTGTCCTTCTTTAATATGGCATATTACATTAACTGGGAATGGATATTGACATTTCTAATTATTATTGAATTTTCATCTTCTATCTCACTTCTGTCAGTTTTTCCTTCACATATTTTGGTCTCTGTTGGGCACTTACATGTTTATAATAGGTATAATTTCTTTCTGATAAATTTACTCTTTTGTAATTGTAAACCATCTTCCTTTTTTCTCTATGAACATTTTTAGTCTATTATGTAGAACCACTTCAGTTATTTTACATGTAGATTTTATGGTTCCTGTTTGCATGGTATATCTTCTTCAATCCTTGTACTTTCAACCTGTTTATGTCTTTGAATCTGAAGTGTGTCTCCTGTAAACAGCACATTTGGATTGTTTTTAATAATGTTGTCTGACAATCTCTCCCTTACATTGGTATGCTTAATCTATTTATATTTAATATAATTATTCAGATAGTTGAATTTATGTCTGTCATTTTGTTATTTGTTTTTTGTCTCATCTCCTTTTTGTTCCTCTGTTTCTCCTTAACTGCCTTCTTTTGTGTTAGATATTTTCCAGTGTACCATTTTAATTATTTTGCTGGGTTTTAAAAATACTTTTTTGAGTTATTTTCTTAGTGATTGCTCGAGGGAACTCTATTTAATTTGAAATCTACTTCAAATTAATACTAACATAACAAAATAAAGCAACTTTGCCTTAATATTCTATTCTCTCCCTCTTTTGTGACAATATTGCCATGTATATTACATCTTCATATATAATCTGAGCAATACAGTTTTATAATTATTGTTTTCATGAGATTGTTTTTTAATCAATTGCAAGAACAAAAGAGAAAATATATATTTATACTGTCTTTTATATTTACCTAGATAATTACCTATACCAGTACTCTTTATGTCTTTGTATGGATTCTAGTTACTTTTGGTATCATTTTCTTTTTCATCCTGAAAGACTTTTGTTTAGTATAAATATTTCTTATAATGCAAGCCTGCAACCATTTGCCTCTGAATTTGAGTGTGAGCTGGATGACATACATGTTCAAGGTTCAGGCAATTTGTAGTTCTGTCCTGGATTTTACTTTCTGTTTGCATGGGGCCTCCCCTTCAGCCAGAGATGGGTAGCTAGGGCCCTGTCCAGTCCTTCCTGAGCATGCGTGTGGCCTTACACATGGCTTACCCCACCCTGTTAGAGCCTCTTAGCCATGAAGCAGGGGAGAAGATGGAAACATCCACAGGCTGAAACACCATAGACTCTTACTGTTCTTACCAAGGCTGATCAATTTTTAACATATAAATACTACTTGATTTTTTTGTATGCCTTTGGTCAATTTCCAGAATCCTGAAATGGTTGTTTTTGACATTTTGTCCAGTTTTATCATTGTTTTGTGTGAGAGAGGATTTACTGAGTTCCTAAATAACTCAAAAAAGCCCTGCCCTCAATGGAGAAATTCTTGATTCTTCCATTCACGGGATGTTTTAGGAAAAAAGGAAGACTGATGAAAAAAATATCAGTGCAGAAGGGTTGTGGGCTGCAAAAGTCATAGTACTTGGATTTTGCAAGAGCTAGGAAGTGAAGGAGGGAAAAATATTTTGGAAGCAGATTCTTCTCTCCTGTCTCTTCTGAGAAACCAACAGTGCAGGCTTTGTGTACTTGGAAAGCAGAAGGAGGGGCAGCCTTCTGCGAGAGCAAATTACGGTTAAAGGAATAGGGAGTGAACAAAACAAGAACAATGAAAAAGGAAAGGTTAAAATTTCTTCATGCTGCCTCATGATCCTCTGTAGAGTTGCTGGGAACTGTCCACTAGCACAAATGAACAATGCAGCGGATTAAGGAGTCTCAGAAATCCTGCTGGGAAAAAGATACTGTCTGTTGCCCTCTGAGTTTAACCTTGGGAAGGAAACAGTATATACATAATTATGTTACAGTCATGGTATGGTAAACATTCAGAGTCACCTGGGATCTCACTTGAATTTAACAAAAGAATTCACTGGCACAAGTCCAAGTATATAGTGGGACAAGGGCTGCAGGGAGTTGAAGAAAGCTGGGGTGACACAGGTGCCAATTGTAGTTATTTCTGACTCGAGACACCATCTCATCTCTGTCCATTTGGCTTTACTCTGGGCTTCTAAAGTAGACTGTGAACACCCTGAGGCTGTTCAAAGGTCATGTCTATTTTCACCACTGTCCCCAGTGCCAATCATATGATACGTGCTCTTTTTTAAGGGAACAATGGATCTGCCTCAGTTCAATGGACTATTATATTGATGTTTCCTCAAGGGGCAAGACGAAGTGATCCAGTCATGGAGAATCCACAGAAGAAAAAATTAGACGTGATAGAGGCTGGCAATCATAGAGTGTGCCTTTCCTATTTTCCAGTTGTGAAACTGAAGCACACGAGGCTTAGAGGCAGTCCAAATATCACACGGTTAATGGCAGCGGCAAGACTAAAACTTTGGATTTCCAACTCCCTGTACGGTACATGTGCTGCTCCAGAAAGATACAAAATGCCTATAAACCTCTTGTTTTCATCTTTTTCTATCATGTAAAGAGTTATTCTTAACCAGCCTCAGTGTCTCTGGTAAAACCAAAATGTTAAAAACAAACAAACAAACAGGCAAGACCTGGAACTGGACCAAAATATTGAGGAAAATATATTCATTCCTTCACTGAATTTAGAAGTGGGAAGTCATGTAGGATTGAGTTTTGTATTCCCAAACCTTCATCTCATATCCTCATGGCATTCTCTTCCTCACTATTTTTTTTTGTCCAATAATATCCCAGGTAGTCACTTGCAAACACTTGCTGAGAACTTGCCATGGGCCGAGCACTGCCAGGAGTTGAGTACACACTGACAAGTACTTCCCTGCCTGCAATAAGCTCATCGTCCACTGGCATTCTACCACATTGCATACACTTGCCATTTTTCTGCACAAAATTGGAATTATTATCACCTTACAGCCTGAGTGTTTTCAGAGCTTATTGAGTCTTTGCTTTGGACCTACCTGACAATCTTTTCTTAGCCTGAGTCCAGATTAATATATAACAGTGGTTGACTAAACAAATACACTGTAGATACACAGGAGGACTCATTGGAAATTGACCCTCAGGAGCAGACCTGATGTGGCTCACGTAATCAGCCAATCCTCAGTCACTAAGGGCCTGACAATGCAACTCCACAGCAGGATGGGCCCATTCCCCTTCCTCTTCTTAGCCTTTGCCCTTGGAGAGGCTCATACATGTACCTCTCAAGGGGATGGAAAAACGAAGGCTCATTTGGATATCCGTGGTGGCTTGTGGTCTCTCTATGGTGAAAGGATTTAGTTACAAACACTTTGGAAAAACAAAACCAAAAGAGACAGGGACATACACACAAAATAGGAACACAACAGGGGGAGAGAGATGGTAGACCCAGTGACATGAGCTTGGGAGTGACATGAGCTTGGGGGTGACACAGAAACAAAGAGGAACAAGCATCAAAGCAGAGGGGGAGGATATTGAGAGATGGGGAGACCCTGGGAAGGGGAGGAGGGAACAGGGAGAAGAAGGTCAGAGGAAGGAAGGACACATGGATAGAGCAAAGGAGACATCAGATGGGGGAGGGAAAGCAGGTGTGTGCGTGCACGCATAGAAACATGGAGACAAAAGTAGATGTAGAGATATAAGAAGATACACTGAGAGAGAGAGAGAGGGGTCCATGGGGAGAAACGGGCAGAGAAAACAGATGGGGGAGACCCATCGATGGAAATCCTTCCAGCCTTATGTTTAACCAATTCCAAGAAGAAGGGATGATAGTCTGAAAGAACTGTGGGTTAATACGTTTGTTACTTTTAAAAGTGTTTTTTATTTAAAGAGAAAAAATGTGGCAGACAAACGGGTATATAGAAGGGAAGGAAGCATCTGCTGCAGATGGAAAAGTCACTGTCTTCATCACAGTTGAAGTTCCCTCTTTAGATTACAGAAAAAATCATCACTAAACATTTAGTGAAGACCTATGTGATGCTAGGTGCTGAAATATCACAGCAGTTTTAATAGGATGAGTTACAAGTTGCTTGAAAACAAATGGGCTAAAAGGAGTCATTTCCCTTTGTTTATGAAATAGATTTACAATCAAAACCAAATATTTTCTTCCATTGCTCCATTGGCTGGCAAACTTTGTTTTGTAGCTATTGGCACAGCAGCTACCCCCAGGAAGCAGCTCAGGGTGCAGTGTGGGGCCGTTAGGAGCAGGACCCAGTGGGGGCTTGTCAGGGCCCTGCTGGTGGCTGTGCCTGAGCCATGTCAATCTCATGGTTTTTAGTGGAAACAATCGCACAGCCGCCCCTGTGACCCTGCCTATAGAAGAGGTCCTGCAGACCCTACAGGACTTGATTGCCTACTTCCAGCCCCCGGAGGAGGAGATGAGGCATGAAGACAAGCAGAACAAGCTCCGCTCGCTCAAAAACAGACAGAATCTTTTCAAGGAAGAGGTAAGTGAGAACAAAAAGTTGAGATTCTCTTTGTGTCCAGAGCTAAAATATCTCTACGACTGCAATTTAGCTTTGTCTCTATGCATGTGCATGTTTACGAAAGAGCTGGAGAACAAGAAAGAGATTCAGAAGCTGGGAAGAAAAGGATTTATTGGACACAGAACCTCCCTATCAGCCAATTCTGGTTACACTAGCAACAGTGGCACATTCAAACCAGACTGTGTTTTACAGCTTCCGTGCCACATGTGTATCCAGAATCCATTTTCAGTAAATTTCAGCTGTTAGAACATGGCATTGGCTGTGATTCCCAAATTTTGGGAAGTGTCAGAATTACCTAAGAAACCTGTTTGAAAAATACTAATGCCTAGATTCTCCCACAACAGGAATGCCCAAGAAGCTGGTTTGAAAGATACAGATGAGGCTAGTTCTTATGTCAGAACTTGAGCATCTGAATCACTGGAGGTAGAGCCTGCACTGGGGGCTAATGAGACCCAGGCTCTCGTTCTGGCTCCATTCCTGACCGTGTATGACCTTAGACAAATCATAAGCCTTCTCTGAACTTGGATGGTAGTGATCTGGTGCTAACAGGCCGTGGTTGTATGTCTGAATGCACCATACCTCAGGACAGAGCTTGTCTTTTAGGCATTTCCAAAGTTAGTGGAATAGAATGTAGAACCATCCCTGCTCAGTCTTCTAAGTGGACTTTAACCACGGAGGCATTCTGTGTATGCCTTGTAAGCTACTGAAACTGCACTTACCATCTCCCTCCTACTCTTTAAGAACAGCTAGGCACAAGTGTTTTTAATAGGTGGCATAGTGTTATAAATTAGCTGGATAATGCTCAACATCACTAATCTGGGGAAATGCAATTAAAGCCACAATGAGATACCACCTTACCCCTATCAGAATGGTGATTATTAAAAGGAAACAATAGATGTTGCCATGGATGCAGTGAAAAAGGAAAGCTTTATACACTGTTGGCAGGACTGTAAATTAGTACAATCTCTATGGAAAATGGTATGGAGATTCTTCAAAGAACTAAAAGCAGAACTACCATTCAGTCCAGTCATCCCATTACTGGGTATCTACCCAAAGGAAAAAAAAAAGTCATATCAAAAAGACACCTGTACCCAAATGTTTATTGCAGCACAATTCACAATTGCAAAGGTATAGAATCAACCTAAGTGCCCATCAACTGCTGAGTGGACAAAGAAAATGTGGTATATATATATACCATGGAGCACTACTTAGCCATAAAAAGAAATGAAATAATGTCATTTGCAGCAACGTGGATGGAAATGGAGAGCATTATCCTCAGTGAAGTAGTTCAGGAATGGAAACACAAACACCACATGTTTTCAATAAATGGGAGCTAAATGATGGGTATATATGATCATAAATTGGTGTAAAGGACACTGGAAATTCAGAAGGGGGAGGTTGGGAGGGGATGAGGGATAAAAACTTACCTACGGGGTTAAAAGGTACACTATTCTGGTGACCGTCATGCTAAAAGCCTTGACTTCATTATACAATTCATTCATGTAACAAGAACACTAGTATTCCTTAATATTTTGAAATAAAAGTTAAAAACAGAAAATTTTTAAAAAGTGAAATAATAAAAAGAAAACCTGGAAAAGTAGTTGAAAATCCTCTTTTGGTCTTACTGTCTCTAAATTCTACATTTTTGGGAGGAGGAAGCAAGCATAATTGTCCTGTACGTCTGAATGGAACTTCTTGCACTTATTTGAGATTTAAGGGGAAGACAGGTACTGTATCCAGAGCTGTTTCTGGGTGAGTCAGAATCACTTCAGACCAGACGGGAAGCAGGTTTTTGTGAGACTTGTTCATGCTCCCTCTTCCTCAGTATGTCCTTGGATCGAGTTAAACACGTGGGGGCAAACCGTCAGAAGAGACTGCTGACTCATTCCCCAAATCGATGCTATTTAGGTCCTGAGGCATAAAAATGCGTATTTTATTTTTAGGAGGAAAAAACCAAAACCCCAACTGGCACCATGAAGGTCTATTTGCATATTAGCTTTATCAGCTTTCAAAGGTGAATGACATGGGAGGAGAAGGAGCAAAAGGAATTCTGCTTTTATTCATTTATTTATTTCAGGATATTATGGGGGTACACACATTTTGGTTACATGTTATGACTTTGCCACACCCAAACCATGATTTGAGGTGTGCCTCTCCCCCCCTACAATGCTCACCATTAGTTGTGAGTTTACCCACCCCCAACCCCTCAATCCCTGGAGAATATCACTACCGTGTGAGCACCATAGTGTTGCTCAGTCAGTGCCAATTGGATGGCGAGTACCTGTGGAGTCTATTCTTCCATTCTTGTGATACCTCACTTCGGAGGATGGGCTCAAGTTCTATCCAGGAAAATATAAAAGGTGCTAGATCACCGCCATTTCTTATAATTGAGTAATATTCCATTGTATACATATACCAAATTTTATTAATCCACTCATGGATTGACTGGCACTTGGATTGTTTCCACATCCTTGTAATAGTAAAAGGAATTCTGCTTTCTTAATCAGGATGTTTACTCTTTCCTCAACTCTCCTTTTCAGGGAATGTTGGCCCTTGTCTTAAATTGCATCGATCGCTTAAATATCTACAATAGCGTAGCACACTTTGCGGGGATTGCCAGGGAAGAGAGTGGCATGGCCTGGAAAGAAATCCTGAACCTTCTCTACAAATTGCTGGGTAAGTGCACACAGCGCCCTCTCCCTGGGAAGATTCCCAAGGGATGGCCACGCGAGAACCCCGGACTGTCAGCTAGCCCCCTTCCTTTGGAGGCTTTCGTTAACCATCTGATTTTTAACCCAGATGTTCATTCTGTTAACTAGTAGCCTATTGTGCTTCCCAAACTCAGAGCAAGAAGTCAGCAGCAAGTGGAAGCAGATGGGGATCAGTTTTGCAAAACTACCTGTGAAACCCTTGATAGTGACACTCCCTGAACCTTAATTCCTTATCTTTAAATGAGGAAGTGAGATTAGAACACGTGTATGGTGTCTGCTAGTTTTAAACTTCTGCAGAGATATCACCTGCACTTTGAGGACTGTTATTCTCTTAAATTCTGTGCCCTTCCACTTGTCAGTCAGTTATGATTTCTGCTGATTTGGCCTATTGTTTGTTTTATTTTGGTGGAAACGAAAGAGCAGGAAGTAAACATGTTCCAGAATCCAGCCTTTCTTCTCACAATGCTGAGCTTGGGATAATATTCTGGTGCCTGCTGTAACAGGTCCATCCCACAGGCCTGGGCTGCCAGCAGGTGGGAGGCAGACAGCAAGCAGACAGTGGCAGCCTGTGCAAAAAGGTGACTACCAGGAGATGCTCAGACATCACGACAAGGCAGCACTTTAGGGCTTTGCTCTGAAGTGTATGTTCCACTGAGAGGAAGTCTGTAGAAAGTTCACCAGGCCAGAGGGGGGCCCAGAGAAGTCAGTCTGGACCTGTTCTCCATGTGAGGGGGTCAGGCTAATGGGATTGCCACCAGGCTGTGTGACCCTGTAAAGTCTCTTCAAACTCTAGTATATTGTGGTGACACAGCTGAAACCCGGTAGTTATTAATACAGCAATAATAGCTAACATTTATTGAGCTCTGTGTGCCAAGCAGTAAAATATCTTTTTTGATCCTGCAAGAAATACTTTGAGGCATAGTTACTCTTCTATCCCCATTTTACTGATGAAGAAACTGAGGCACAGAGAAGCTCATAACCTCAAGTTACACATCTAGTAAGAGATGGAGCTGGGGGTTAACTCCCAGCAGTCTGACTCTAGGACTTTTGCTTAACCCCCTTGCTGCAGCTGACTTGAAAAGCAGGTTAGGAGCTCAGATGGAATTCTGCCCTCCACTGACTGTGGGGATGGAAAGCAGAGGCCCTGGGCAAGGCCTTTCCTTGTCCTAAACTTAACATGTATCAGCCTCGGTTAAAAAATCCCAATCCTTGAAAACCAGCTATGTGAAGGACAGGCTACTTGGGGGTGAATCAGTTACACGGACTTGTTCCAGATTTGCATCTACTGGAGGGAGGGTTCCTTGGTCTGGATTGGTAAAACTCTAACGACATCCTATTCTTTGCCTCACTTTGTAATATCATCTGCCGGTGGTTTTCAGGTATGAACAGGCATCGGAGTCAGCTGAAGGGCTGATTAAAACACACATGCTGGCCCCAACCCAGAGTCTCTAATTCGGTAGATCTGGGATAAGGCCTGAAAATTTGCATATATAACAAGTTTTCAGGTGATGCTGGAGTCCCTGACCTGGGGACTACACTTCCAGAACCCCTGTCATAGAGCGATACATTTTAGATATTTTCTAGTTACGTGCTGTTATTGTTTATCTGTTAGTGTAACCGACCTTTCCAGCAATGTTCACTGGGACACCTTCCTTTAGTCCCGAAGAATAACAAATCTCTAGCTAGATTTAAGAAAACATTGCAAGAAGTTGAGTTCTTAAGTCAGTAACCAAGCAGATATTAAATTCTTGTGTGTCACTATTTGAAGTAATGGTATTAAGTTATGTGTTCATTGCCTCCATCCCCTACTTGATAAAGGCAGGGAACCTCCTCCTCCTGCCCCATTGCTCTCGTCCCAGCAACTGGACAGGGGCCTGGTACACAGCAGACTCTTTGTAAATACTTGTTGAGTGAGTGAGTGAACTAGATTTTTACTCTTCTAAACATAGAAACAGAATTGTATCGAAGGGGCAGGCAGGATAAGATTGTCACTCAGTTCCTTTTAATTGCTAAGCAGGTGAAGTGCTCAGCAGCTTTCCAAGTTCTTGCGCCCATCATGCCCTTGACCCTACGTGATCAAATGTTTCCTTGTTTGCAGCTGCTCTCATTCGCGGAAACAGAAACAACTGCGCTCAATTCTCCAATAACCTTGATTGGCTAATCAGTAAATTGGACAGACTAGAATCTTCCTCAGGTAAGAATTGACAGAAAACTATTAGTAGAGAAAATGCACTTTTTTCTTCTCTCTGTAAAAAAAAAAGAAAAAAAGAAAACAAACTTGAATCTTTTCCACTGGATTGCGAGTCTCAAATAATTTAAAAAAAAAAAAAGAAAGAAAGAAAAGAAAAGAAAAAAAGGAACAAATGAATGAAAGTCCTTAGGCTTCCTGGCACCCATACAACTTTATTTAGTAAATCTAGCTCATACTTCAACAATTCCTCCTTTTTTGTTTAATTTTTTACTTTATGCCTTCATCTTCACGCCCTGGGTCCTTTAATCACCCCCGCCCAGTGATCCTGGTCTCCTTCTAACTCCCACTGTACTCTTACTCTCTGGTTTTCTAAAGCCTCTTTCCATGTTGTCCTATTTTGGTTAAAAGCAGGATTGAAGGATGGCTGTGGAATAAGAGGGAAAATGATTATCCTCACTCACCCTTCCTCCCTCCAGAATCAGCCTTCACATCTATGAACCTTCATGATGACTCACAGACAATTTAAGCCAAGAGTATGGTCATTGTTAATAAGTGATCACGTCGTGAATCTCAGCAGTTTGCTTCCTCCGAGATGAGTGAACATGGCAGGCATAGGCCCCTCTCGGGGAAGCTGAAGGGGTTTGATGCTTTTCTCATAGTCTAGAGGTGACAGGTGCTTTAACAGACTGGCCAAGGGTGGGTCCCCCAAGGACCATCCACCTACGCACCTGTCTTCCTAAGCCTGTCTTTTCTTCAATTCCTCCTCTCATGGACTAGATTACATTTCAGGATAGTTTATGAAAACCTTGATAAAAAACAGAATCAAAAGAAATTTTCTTAATAAAACCAATGAAGCTATTGGCTAACTACTTCCTTTGAATTTTCGTCATGATGTTATCCTTGTGCTTAACATAGAAAACTATCCAGTGCCAAGAAAAAGGGGACAAAGCCAAATATACTTTATTTTGTGACCTTATGGTTTGTTTGATGTACTAGTGCACCTAAAGTAGAAATAATTTCTGGGGTAGTTTCTAGAAAAATTCTTATTTGGGAGAAACACAGAATATTCTCGAAGTTACTTAAACGACCTTTAGAATTTATAGTAAACTGGGCATCTCCTTTTATATCTACTTTTAAATGAAGTATTGTTTGGTTCGATCAAATTAAAAATTTCATTTTGCAGATGCTTCTCTGTATTTTGACATACTAGGATTGTGTCTTTGTCCAGGAAAAGGAAGATGGGGTTAGTGCTGAATCAAACTCACCTCTCGATTACAGACCGTTGGCCCCCAGGGGCTTCTAAAGTCTATCAGAGATGAATGCATCTTTCTTCTGGCTGGCAATATTTAATAGATTCAAAGAACTGATTATATTCTGTCCCCTCAGGATGGTCTGTTCACTCCCAGGTTTCTAAATTATGGTATTCTGTAGGCTATTTAATGTCCAAATGATTTTCGTGGCGTTCACGTAGGTATCTTGGAAGTTTTGCATTGCATCTTGATTGAAAGCCCAGAAGCCTTAAATCTGATAGCAGAGGGCCACATCAAGTCCATCATCTCCCTGCTGGATAAGCATGGGCGGAATCACAAGGTGAGTTTGCAAAGAAGAACCCAGTAATTGACTTTGCCTGGCTTTTCCCTTTCCAGCACCTTGTAACTATTGCATGTTACTGACAGTGTGTTGACTAGTGTCTTTCTTGACTTTGATAAAAACCTTGGGAAACTGGGGAAAGACCTTTCTTGCCTCTGAGCACCCTCCAAGCTGGACAGGCACACTGAATCTTGGATGGTCTCTCTGGGTTTCCACCAGCTCCCCAAGGCCCATTCATTCTCATTTGCCCTTAGCACCAGTTCCTTGTGGGGCACTCAGTAGGCTCTGTACAAGGCCATCTGCACAGGACTGGCTCCCACCCTATAGTCTAGGAGCTGAGTAGTGAAATAGCTAATGCCAAGCTGTGCTGAGAAGATACGCAAAAATCAGATTAAAAATAGTGTCAAAAGTCCTGGCAACACAGTTTGTTATTAAACAAAATCAGATTTACCTCGAGTCAAACCAAATGAAGTAAATCTCTACGTTAGTAAGCAAGAGAACTGAAGCTGTTGGTCCCTTCTTTCGATACAAAACAACTGTCTGACTTTGGGTCTTGGTTATTTCATCTATAAAATGGAGACAATGCCACCTCACTAAGGTGGAATGCTATGTCCATTTTCTGAGCTCTCCTGTAGTTCTAACAGCTTTATTTTTATGAAATTATATCTCTAAGACACAATGATCTATGGGGAAAGTCTGTTAAAATATGGTGAGTTTTATCCTGATGCTTCAACATCTACACCATTCATGGGGAGAGGGGCTGCTGTGCCGACCGACTAGGGAGCAGGTGAGATACTCGAAGGCTGAGGGGGTGTATTTCAGAGCTGATGGCTTGATTGGACACGTGGGACCACAGCAGAGTAGCGAGAACTCTGCTTGATCACTGGCCCTCTCTGCTCACCATCATTGGAGGGGACTGCATATTTGAGACGTCTCAGTCCAGGAGAATGAGCCTCAGAACATCGACTTCACAATGTGCATCATCTTCAGGAAGCAGAAAAGCCATGGTGCTCAGCACGCGTGACATTATTTGGCAAAGAATAGAAAGAAAGATGTGGGGTCTGTAATTACTTTCCCAAATGTGGTAAATCAAAAGCAGGCATGATGCTCCAGCTCCAGTCCAGCTTCTCCATGTTCCGACACGTTCCTTTCTGTCTGCAAAGTGCAATAAGAATAATTGGTAAGCACCCAGGTAACACATGGGCCATGGGCTACATGCAGATGTCAGGGTAGCTCTTTGACAGGAAAGCTGCTCTCGTTTCACTACCCCAGAGGCTTCTTTTTGATGATACCACACAATGCACTTAATAACCAGCTTTGTTATTGCTTCTTTCTGCCAAAAGCCACAGAGCATTTAATGGATGTCACTTGGTGGCAAATCAATTACTATTCTGCCCATTCCACAGAAAACTGAGGCCTAATAAGCCGAAGTACTTTACTAGAAATCAACCCCTGATCTGATGTGCTATCCAAGTACAGTAGCAGAATTTAATTTTCTAGAGCCAAAGCAGTTAGAGAAATTATGGCAATTGTTGTGAACGTTGAAGCAATGTGATCTTGGTACATAAGAGTCTCCTCAAGGAAGTCCCCTTTTTATCTTACGATAGATTTTTGGGTGAAGGCTGGTTTGCCATCAATTCAGATCCTCCCTTAGAGATTATTCAATTCAATAGCTTTTATTTCCAAAGAGAAACTCGGGCTCAAATCATCAGCAATATATTTGTGGAAGTTTCACAAAGAATGTGCTGAGTGTAGCCAGACCTCCGCTGCAACACTTTATCTTTGCTTGGAGAATGCCAAGGAAATGTCCTCTCCAAGATGCTGTTTTCTCTAGTCCTAGGTTTTCAAGAGTCTCTGGCCCATTCTTTTAGTTTTCTCTGAAGACAATGAGTCAAAAGGTACAAAATTTTAGAGCCATAGCAACAAGAACAACAATAATGATGATAGCTGACATTTATTTTGCTCTTAACAAACACTAGGTACTGCTCCCGGTGTTCACATACATCTTCTGTAGCCCTCATTATAACCCTGTGAAGTAGCAGTATTAGTATTTCTACTCAACAAAGGCAGAAAGACGGCCAGGACATGGACTCTGAGATGTCAAACCATTCTCCAGGGACCACACAGCTAATTAATGACAGCCTAGAACCAAAAGAGTAATATTCTTTCCAGTGTTTCTCAAGCTGCAGTCTGTGAACATGTTCTTCAGAATCCAAATGTTCTGTGAGAATGTTTAATTTTGTGTTTTAATTTTTATGATTATGAAGGTGCTCCTTAGGGTCATGGCATTTTTCCTTTTGAAAGGGTTTTGCTATCTCATGGGTTTGAGAAACCCTTTCTGTACCATACCTCTAATCACATGCTTAGGATTGAGATTATGCATAACGGTGGTGATTATTCTGCCTTCACTTCCTGTCTAACTACTTACGTTGTTAGCTCTATCCCTTGCGTGGAAATCATTGCCACTCATCTAAGCGTGATCGGATTTGAAGTAAAAAAGTTAGAGGGAAAGAACGCAATCTTTGGAGTGAAAAGGACCGGAGGAGGGTGCAGGCCCCACTTCCTGTTTTCTGCATGCACTCTGCCCTTCGTCCTCCCAGTGACTTGCTCTTGTGTATCTTTCAGCACCTCCTCACTGCCCACCATTCCGGTACCCATCAAAATTCTTATCTGGTCAATTAAAAAAATAAAAATAAATTTTTATCTGCCCTACAAAACTTAGTTCAGTGCCACTCCCTCCATGCAGCTTTTTCTGATCCTAGTTGGAATTGGTCTCCTGTCCTCTACCCATATGACTCATTCTTTGTTATAATGATCGTTCCAATCTGCCTTTCAGTACAGCTATTTTTACATGTACGTTTCTCTTACCAACTGTAAGTTCCTTCATGGCAGGAACCATCTTTGTAATCCCCATAACGCCAAGCCCGTATGTTATACATAGCATGCGTCTACACGTTTGTTGATGATTTAATAAATAAAAGGAATGAATGAGTAGAGCTAGAATCCATTCCTGTCTCACCTTGAATTGATGGAAGCTTACATGTATGTCCAGGCCTCATCTCATCCAACAGACGCTTTATCAGTGGTAAGAAACACTATGTTAGTAGCACTGATTTTATTGTTTGGTTAAAAAGAATAATTGCTGAGGATTATGACAGTCACACTGGAATTTTTCTATGGAATGATCTTCTACTAATAAAAATATGCCCTTTCAACTTGCCCCTGAAGCTACCTTACTTTAAACCTACTCAAGGTTGTCACAGATACATATTTTTTATTATCTTCTTTGTTTCACAAGGACTTGGGGCCACCTTTGAGAAAACTATGTGGTAAAATAGTAATATCCTTGGTCCCCAGAAAGTATAAATCAAAACCAAAGGTGCAGCCTGGGTCGAGAAAGGATAGAATCCAAGTAAGCACACCATGAACTCCCCCATAGCTGCTACAAAAACTCCATAAAATATGAGTTTCCAGGCAGCCAAGGCAATATGGAAGCATTCCCAGCCACTCAGTTCTCATCCACAGGAAGGATAAAATCTGTTCCTCAAAGGCTACAAAGTATTCATTTCTCAAATACAGGACTTTATATAAAAGTCATAGAATAAGTATAGTTAGCATTTTTTTAAATAAGACTTTTACAGATGAAAGCTAATGACAAAATGCAATAACCAAACTATGTGTCCATGGGTATATAAAACGTATTTCTTATCTTTACAGTAGAATTCCCACATAAACCTATGTTTGGCATAGAGTGGTAGAGGTAAAAGCAAGATGAGATGCTCTTGAATGAAATATGGTATCAGTGAAGAAAGTGATTATAACCAGGAGCAAATGAGCTCCACCAAATGGCCATTGACTAGGCAGACCTGTGACAACCCCATATTCTCAGTGGATTAGCACAGTGAAGATTTATTTTTGCTGATGTCACAGTCCAAGGCCAGTCAGCAGGAGGGCTCCATTCCGAGTGGTCATCGAGAAACACAAGTTCCTTTCAACTGGTGGCTTCACCATCCACTGAGGGCCTCACAGACTGTAAAGTGCTTATGAATCTTCTGGCAATCGTGTTAACACAAAGGCTCTGATTCAGTAAGTCTGGGGAGTCTGAGCATCTGTATTTCTAGCAAGCTTCTAGGTGGTGCCAATGATGCTGGCCCAGCGATCGCACTTGGAGTAAGGGGACCCTTGGGCTTTGGAATCCTTTGTTGGATCTCTACATCCAGCTGGCAAGAGAGAGAGCAAGCTCACCACTTCCCACTGGCCGGAACTCAGTACATGACCCCATGTACCTGCAAGGAAGGCTGGGAAATGCAACCTCTGTGTGTGCTCAGGGAAAGGACACTGGGCCAGCCAAGTGTTCCAGAGGCCACTGAGATGCTCCCTCATCAGAAAGTGCAGATGACCCCTAGGCACAATGTGTGCCACCCATGGTGGATTGGCCCTGTCTACACTCCCTTCTCTTTTAAAAAGAACCCATTTGAACTTTTTTAGAATGGGAAGTTTGCCCCTTCCCCAGTTTCACCTGGAGAAGTGCCTTCTGAAACAAAGCCTAAACAATGTCAACTGAGGTTCTTTAAGAGGCATCATTTATTTATAGGTGGGGCACTGCTCTGCCAGGCTCTGTGCTGCTTATGGGGCCTTTTTTCTGTTGGCTGTTCCCACCGTATGTGAATTAAGCTCTGCTTTCCCTCTGGTTGTGACAGCCAGGCTCCTGCAGCCATCGCTCCACCGCAAAAAAGACAAAAATGTGTGATAGGCCAGATGAAAAATATTTAATTTCCTGGCCATCTATGGCTCTTTTCTTAGAGTGAGAAATTATCCTCTGGATTTCAAGTTTCTACAGTTGATATCTTTCACAGTGCGGTAATGGTAAGAGTCCCCCATAAATCTGCCTTTGGGATTCTTTTCTGCTTGTCCCATAAATGTGCTTTGTATTTACCTGGAACAAAATTGACATTCAGGGAGTCAGGTAGAAAACTGGTTTGTGATAATTACGGATACAAATGCCATCAACAACTTGAAGCCATCCAACCCCACTAAGCATTGAGTCTTTGGTGGCCACTTCGAAAGACTGAAATGAGGCTGCCACATCACAGCTGCTGTTTATCAACTGCTGTTTGCACATTCCTCCCTGTTTGGTAGAAGGGAGGAGCAGGGCCTGGCCCAGCAGTTTGTGCTGCCACAGTAGGAACACAAAATCTGAATGAAAGAGGATGCAGTACAATTCGAGGGTGGAGGAGAGGAGAGGCCAGCATGCAGGAAGAGACCAGGAACTGTTCCCCTTTCCCAGGCAGCTGGAAAATGAGGAGCAGAAGTGCCTGGATGATGAGTCTCTTAGATTTGTTGGCCACCTGGGCTATTGCAGGTTTGCTGTCCTTCTAGATGGGAGGAGGAGAGCATGTGGGTGAAATATTTTGAATACTGATTTCTAGGAACTTAAGAGTATCTTAAAGAGTTTTGATGATATCACAGCAAGAGACCCAAGAACAGGAATCTGCCCTGCCCACACAAGATTCCCAAGCCTGCTACATGCAAGGAGGACCTTCGCCAAATGGGAATCTAAATGTCTTTTCATTAAGAGCCACTGTAATGGGCACCTACTAATCCTCAGTGCTGAGCACCGTCAGGTCTGGGCAGGAGCGTGAAGCTTCAGTTTGAGGCCTGTGGCCCACCTTCTGTCAATCTCCTCTGCACTGACAGGACTCTAAGAGTAAGCAGTGCCTGGATTTTGTGCCCTAAGCCTCACTATACCCTAGACCTGGCCCTGGCTGGGATATTAACCTAGATAATCTGTCTTCAGAGCTCAGTCTCTTGCCCACTTGTAACAGAACAGTGACCACAGGTGGCATGCATAGTTTGGAGAGAAGGGGCACAAGACTTGGGCATAGGGGGCTAGAAGGAAGTCCAGCTTCATTTCCTCAAGAGGCAGTAGGCTCTAAAGTGTCACTCACTCCTGCCAGGTAAGGAAGGCGAGGCTTCTGTGGCTCTGAGCTGGTTCTCCTCCCATCACCTAGCCCCCACCCTTCAGGACTCCTGATCTGTTCCTGTGTCCTGCCCACTGTGCCCTCCTGGTGGCCCTAAGGTTTGTTGGGTGTGTCGTGATGCAGGTTCTGGATGTCCTGTGCTCCCTATGCCTCTGCAATGGGGTTGCAGTGAGAGCCAACCAGAATCTGATCTGTGACAACTTGCTGCCCCGGAGAAACCTGCTCCTGCAAACACGACTGATAAACGACGTTACCAGGTAAGGCCACCACTGACATTCCAAATGCTAAGCATGTTCTGTCCATCTTGTCTCCATGCATGAAAGAGGGATAATCCAAACCCCAAAGTTGCCCACCCCTAGTCTCCATGGCGATGCAAGTACTTAAGACCAGGCAAATGTGCCCTTTTTATGACGAGGGCCTTGTACTCCAGCCCCTTTAACTGAATTTCTCAAACTATTCCCTTGAAGTAGCTGAGGATAGAGTATATATAGCACATGAGGGCCGAAGAATTTGGCCTGAAGTGGCTTACCATGTTTTATTTTAAACATTAATGTGATTCTAGTACCTTCTACATAATCATATTTATTTTGATATCCCAACATTTTTTTCTGAAATCTTTTAATAGAATGGATGTCCCAAGTTGGCACTGTGGTCTCTTGCATCCTTTGACACATGGCCATTTACCCCACTGCCATCTGTGAGGATCTAGATGAAGAGCATGGGCCCCCATAGGACCCCTAGAATGTTGGTCCACACGTGAATCATATGTGAACTCACCGGCCTGAATGAGGCAGGCCTAAGTTCTTTAGCCACTTTTTACCAAGGCCTACATGCTAATCCACAAAGTAAGAAAAGAACCTTCCCTCTGTAGCATAGAGTGGTCCACAGACCTGAGCCATCATGTAGACCAACTGACTTCTTTCTTCTTGGTGCCAGCTTGGTTTTTCCTTATCTATCCCAAATAGGACACAGCCCCAGTCCAAAAACACTACATCTCTAAGAGTATGATTCCAAACATAAAAACTCTAAGTGGTTTGTCCCAAGCTTTTACACTTTTTGGATACATTAAAACCTCTTGCCCTTAACAAGATTGCCTAGGAGTGACTTCTTAATGGTTTTGAGAGGCCATTGTTATTAATAATGCTTAAGTAACGAAGCAGCTGTTATAAAAGTGAGGTTGCTTAAACCAATTGACCAGAAGATGGGTCTCGAGTAATTTCTTTCACTTACAGAAATAAAAGGTTTGTAATCATAAAACTCTGTTAATGTTTTCGGCATCATTGCCCATGGTTGGCACTCAATAAATGTAGGTTGCCTTGAATAGAATATTAAGAGACATCCTTTATATTTTATAATGGAATTAGTGTTGTTCTGACATCTTCCACTAAGAACTTGACCAAGTGTTGAAGGCTCTAAGCTTTTTCTACTTTCAAACAATAGGAAAAACATGGCATTGTTCTTGCCCTAGGTTTAACTAAGCCAATGCCTTCTATGGTCTGGTTCAACTTGCTTTCTCAGTACTTAAGGGTCTGTAGATGTTACTTATCCCATGTTTAATTTCAGTATCCGGCCAAACATCTTCCTGGGAGTCGCTGAGGGCTCAGCCCAGTATAAGAAGTGGTACTTTGAGCTGATTATCGACCAAGTGGACCCCTTCCTAACAGCAGAGCCCACACATCTGCGGGTGGGCTGGGCCTCTTCCTCAGGCTATGCCCCGTACCCAGGAGGTGGAGAAGGATGGGGAGGCAATGGTGTTGGTGATGACCTGTACTCCTATGGCTTTGACGGACTTCACCTTTGGTCAGGTGAGTACCTTGCCAAATTGTTGGCCCCTAACCTCTCACTGGAAATAATTGAGGCTCAAATTGTGTAAGCTGAAATCGTCACTTTCAGTTGAAATGATACAGACTCAAGAGTCTCAACTAAATAGATGGTTAGGTGGAAAGAATATCAGATTTAAATGAGACTCATTTGTATCATTACTCTATCAAGTTACTAGTTACTATCAAGTTCCTAGCCTTATTGTCTAGTGAAGATCACTTTTCTCAGGCTCAGTGTCTGTATGTGTACTATCCTCATTGTTTCGGAGTGTTAGGATTATATGAGCAGACAGGGAAGGAGAGACTCAGCATTTATTCACTGGGCAGTGAACTACATATTTTGTACATTTTTCTCTCATTTTATCCTTGCAATGACCCCTTAAGGTAGAAAATGTTGACCTCATGTTACAAATGTGAAAACTAAGGAACAAAGATGGTTAAGCAGTTTATTCAAAGTCACACTGGGAAGGATCGAAGGATCCAGATCTGACTACAGGTCCGTAATCTGGTCAACACAACCTGCTGCTTCATGAATACAATTTACAAAATGTCTGGATCAGGGCCTGACACACAGTAGGTGTTAAACTCTTGGAAAGAATTCAAGGCTTCCTTTTTTCTAGATAAATATTGGTGCTTTTTACAAGCATAACCATCGTGCATGCTTGTGGAGGAATGGGTTGTCATCTTCCTCGGTAAAAAATGCAAGACTAACTTTCACCCAGAACAAGAGCCTCACCTCTTCTGTCTGTTGTCCAAAGTATATGTTTCCTGTATCTTTGGCAAAACTGCAGTTGGATACATGTCCCTTATAGAAATCCCTCACATAAGCATTGCGCTGCATGCCTTTTACATAAGGAACCATGACACACATTCTTCCTCAAATCCAGTACAAGGGGAAAGTTTGCCTCTATAAGACGAACCTATATATTTTCTTTTGTAACTGGGAACTACATAACCCATCACATTTTCCTTTGTTCTTTAGCTTTCTGGATAAAACCTAATTGCCTGGTGTCAATGATAAAGTCAGCCCAGGTCCTGATACCATGCTTCTTACAAGTGATCTTTATTTTCAATTGGTAAATATAGGGATTTTTTCATTATTATTTGTGCTATTTTACATTCAGTTTAAACATTTTAAAAGTTTTTAGGAAGATTGTAAACTTATTTATTTGTTTGCTTATTTATCCCGGGTCATTCCCATGGGGGAATAATGAGAAAGCCTCTGTCCACATTCTGTGTGTCCTGGAGCACAGCCTGGCTCAGAAAAAAGCAGCAGCAAAATGGCAGAGTGATGGGTTAGAGTGACGTGAAAGTCATCTTGTTCACTCATCCTCCCAGCTTAAGCTTTTCTAATTCTTCATGGAAGGTCCATCTTCCCTTCTTTGCTCCCGGAGTCTCATCATGGAGCCACTGAGTTTGGCTCTACAGCCATGGCCTTTAGCTCAGGTTATCACCACATGTCATAAGGTTCTCAGAAAGCTGTCTCCAGGGGAATGATTTGGGAAGAAAGAACTATTATGCTCATGCACACTTGCAGGTCCTGAGTTTGGTAGGATTAAGTTGGTGCAGGATCGCTTCTCGGCCTTTTGGCTAAGATTAAGTGTAAATCTATGAGGCAGTGACCAGGATTGACTTGTGAAAATCCTTTCCACACTCCCTGCTGATTGCTGCCCATCTCCTGCCATCTCACCACCACAACCCAGACTGTTCTCTGGAGCCCAGTCCATCCCTGAAGAGGGCTCTGCCTGGAGATTGCCTAAGGAAATGTGAAGCACACCTAGATCCTTGGATGACGCAAGCTGGGCCCTTGCTTCAAAGATAAACTAATCTTTCTCAAAGGAAAAAATTTACTTAGTCTTTTCCAGACTTAACAGCACTATGTGGGGTATGTACTATATCCCTGGATCCCTTTATGGACTTTTTAGGAAGGAATATGTCAGTGAGTCAGGAGGCAGAGAACCCACCCATGGTGCATCCATGAAGGGCTGCTCTCTGTGCATTTCCAGACCTGAAGCATCATTCCAGGAGGGTACACTGCCCCATCTTCCCCCTTGTGCCTCCTGTCCTGTCTCCTCTGAAGGCAAGGACGCTGGATGCTCCAGGCCCACACCAGTCATCACTAGCCAGTGGCTCTTGTGATTGGAGAAGGGGGAAGAAGGCTGGTGACTCAGCTTTCAAAAGCTGATTGTGGGCCGGGCGCAGTGGCTCACGCCTGTAATCCTAGCATTCTGGGAGGCTGAGGCGGGCGAATTGTTTGGGCTCAGGAGTTCGAGACCAGCCTGAGCAAGAGCGAGACCCCATCTCTACTAAAAAAAATAGAAAGAAATTATCTGAACAACTAAAAATATATAGAAAAAATTAGCCGGGCATGGTGGCACATGCCTGTAGTCCCTGCCACTCGGGAGGCTGAGGCAGTAGGATTGCTTGAGCCCAGGAGTTTGAGGTTGCTGTGAGCTAGGCTAACACCACAGCACTCACTCTAGCCAGGGCAACGGAGTGAGACTCTGTCTCAAAAAAAAAAGCTGATTGTGGCTCTATGAACATTACCCATGCTTGGTGATATAATGTCATACAGGCACATTCAGGGACTTTATCCCTCCATCCCCAGCATCCGATAAGCTGTGGAGAAACCAGTGTGTATCAGACTTACACCTTTCATTCTCACTAAAACCCAGAGCTTACTTGGGTCTTGGCATCATTCTGACTTTTCCAACTAGTACACAGGAAAATATATCTTCTAGAAGGCACTGTAGGTATTAATAAACATGTCAGTATGTGCTCTAGCTGAAAAAATAAGGTTTCTGTTAGTGACTCCCACCAAGACAGCAGTGAATTTTGGACTGTCCGATACAAGGGTAATGTCTGATGAAGAAATGAAGTGGAAACGGCACTCCAACTTACTACAGGAGGGGATGGTGGGTAGTTAGGGAGAGAGATTGAAAAGTGATCATGACAATTCTCTTTTTCCTTGAGATTTAGATGCCAAAGGTCTATTAACCTTAAAGTTATCTGTATGCATAAATTAATGTTGAACTTGTCTTTGACATACTTATTAAAGTACAATAGATTTTTCTGTAGTGGGAAAGAATTACAGTGCCCCTAACACTTTGTCAATGCAAAGAGTGAAAAAAAACCAGCACAGCTTTGTACTTACGCCCAGGTTTGAATCTTAACTCTGCCGCTTAGTGGTTTTTTTGACATTGGACAAGTTACTTAACTTCTCAGAGACTCATTTTCCTCAGATGAAATGAAGATAATATAAGGCTTTTATGAAATATAAATAAGATAAGGAATATGAAGTCTTTGACATGCATTAGACACACAGTAAATATGATTTCCCTTCCTTTATTGTCTATGAAGCCTACCGTAGTCTAAAAGACCAAATCCAGAGTACTGAGTACTTCATTCAAGACAGTGAGAGTAGCCTCATTAGAGCTACTGCAGTAACATCTAAGGGGATAAAGAACCCATGCTAAATGGGAAAAAAAGTTTCAAAGTAACATCCTGGAAGTATGAATGAGATTTTTCTCTCTGTGGGGGTGGGGAGGGAAGGCTTAATAGGTCCTTTTAGCCATGGAAGCCTCTGAAGTCACTTTCAATGCATCAGCTATGCAAACATCCGCTTCCTCAACCCTGCCCAACCCTCCCTACGGAGTCCTGGCTCGGCTCAGCCACTGCGATTTTGCTTTTGGAGGAATGGCTCTTTTTTGTGTGATGGCATCACTTTCTGTCCCTTGCCATAGCCTCCACGTGGCCTTCAGGACAGCAGTTGGGAGTGAAAGCAGCTCGGAGCACCCCACAGGATGGCACTGGCTAGGGGGCAGCTTCATGTGAGGGCATCATACCTCCCCATCCCTTTGAGCACTTTTCCCTGCAGAATTGGAATAAGCAGAGGAATTTAGCTTTCCAAGAGATGAGTGATACAGACGTGAATGATTGGAGTAAAGTTGTATTTCCTGATTTGTTAAGACTGTGAACTCATCCAGATAATTTAACTCTGTGGTCACATTTGCACGAGAGGACTTCACCTGTCTCCCTACCATGATGAGTCCCAGGGCATTGGTTTGTCTATGAAAAGACAGCCCACCGTGACTCAGACCCT
The DNA here is from genome assembly GCA_004363605.1 of Indri indri. Lineage (NCBI taxonomy): Eukaryota > Metazoa > Chordata > Mammalia > Primates > Indriidae > Indri > Indri indri. Next base: position 29,631 of record RJWJ010002266.1, read on the forward strand.
CCCAACCCCAGTGCCGTGTGGAGAAGATGCGAGGAGTGGCTGTGGAATAGCAACGTTTCTAAGTCTTTGGATCCCCTCTCCTTGCAAATGCCGGAATACCTGTGTTTGTATTATAATGCCGAACTCCGCAGTGCCTGGGCCTGTGGAAATGCCAAGCCTCACGTTTCCAGTTGCCTACGTTACTCATCAGACCAGACCAAATCCCGCAGCAATGTATCTTAGGTTAATTTGAGGACATGCAGTGTATGATTAAGTGGCTTTTTTTTTTTAATCTAAAAATGCTGTGTTTAGAATGGCCTTTCCAAGTTTCCTGGGCCCTTCAGATAGGCCTGAGCCTCTAAATCAAGACATTTCTATTCTATTTTCAGAGGCAACAACCACCACCCTCTCTCTGTGGCTGGTCTCCAGGGTTACTCTGAGTTCCTAATATCTTAAAAAGCAATTGAGGCTGCTCTTAGACAAACTCTCTGAAAAAAACTTTGCTTTTTCATTCTATAGGATCACATTTCTGTTGGTTGTTCAAAAAGGGTCAAATACTTTAAACATGTTTGAAAGCACACTTTAGTGCTATCAATAAAGACAGTAGATTTTAAATCACTTTTTGGACTCAGCCCTCAATGCTCTAACTTTCCATATTTTTTTCTGATATTACAAAAGATATAATATTCCTGGCAAGATTTTTACTATTAGCCTAGTAATTAAGGTTTTCGGAATTACAAAAACAATGACGATAGCATTTCCTGTGGGTTACAGTGTGTCAGGCGCTCTTCTAATCACTGTATAATAATTCACTCGAAACCCCCAACAATCCTATAAGGTGGACATTATTATTCTTCTCATTTGACAGATAAGGAAACTTGAGTTTGCAAAGCTAAGTTACTTGTCCAAGGTCACACAGCTAGTAAGTGACAGTGCCAGGACTCAAGCCCAGGCAGCTGGGTTCTAGAAGTTTCACTTAACCACTATACTACACTGCCTCTTGAGTGGTACATAGGACATCATTCATTTGTATTATCTTAGGAGTAATAATGGTACCTTGCAAACAACTCTTTCTTTACAGCCTCACGGTGGACATCACTGTGCCCATTTTACAGATGGAGAAGCTGAGCCTCTAGTAAAATCACAGGCCCAGGTGTATATAGCAGGTAAAGAGTTCAGGTTTGAGCTCAGTCCTTTGTGACTCCAAGGCCCCTTCCACTCCCCTGTGCTACCTCATTACAGATCAGTTGGAAGCATCCATTTAAATGAGGGATACAGGACCCTTCCTACTCATTTGGAGCCTGGAAAGCCCCCACTCCTAAATGGAAGAAGATTTACAAAACAGAGTGTGCAGAAACAATCCCACAGTTCTATCATTTTCCAATTTCAAACTCTTAACACTACTCACGTTTTAAAATGAGATATGCTTCATAAGATGACACACACATCTTTACCTTTCACAATGTGCATATTATATGGGCTCTTTTGTTCAAATTGTCTGCCCATTACATTGCTCTAAGCGCTTCCTAAGTATATACTTCATATACAGCAATTATCAACAGTTTCCCTTTAGTTCCTAGATAGTATTAGTCCCAACTCTATGTTCTTTAGTGTATGTGCTTGAAAAGTAGGCTTAGCCTGTGATTTCAATTTGCCTATTAATGATCTTAGCAAGTGTTCTAAAGGAAGCTTCTTCTTGGAGCCCAGTCTCTTAGAACAGGGAATGTAAAAGGTAGAGTCATTTACCACAAGGGCGTAATTGCTCTTCCTGGTGTTGGTTTTCAATGGAGAGAGCGAACCAGACAGAAGAAATTCTCCCAGCCATCATTCCTCTGGAAGGAGCTTGGCAGCTATGATGTATTAAAGGCTCAATAAAGTGCAGAACTCAGCTCGTGATGGCATGAGAGCACTGCTGTGGATGAGGAGCATCCCCCAGGAGAGCTGGTCTTTGCCTTTGGTGGCCAAGGCCCAGGCCAGCGTAGAAGCTAACTGAGAACTCTGAGAGGATGGAGAGAGAAGATGCTGGCGTCAGAACTCAACACTGGCAGTTTTGCCCTAGTTTATATCATCCTCAGAAAGATAAAGAGCTTTATAATTGTATTTTTATCCAGCAAAATATCTGAATACTTTTAAAGGTAATTGTCCAATGTAGAGTCTCATTATTTCCTAGTGTCCCCAAATTCACAGAATCTGTTAGAATTTGTTCAAATGACTGCAGTGACATTCTCCAGAAGTTAAACTAATCAAAAAATTTTATGCAGGAAAGATTGTTTTTAATGGGAAAATAAATCTTAAGTGAGACAATTATAGCAAGCTGTGCTGAGTTTTAATATCACAGATTCCTCTCATCACAGATGTGGACAGAAGGAAGAAAAGGTTCTGGGACCCGAGAGATCTAAGCTCCATACAGTGAGCTCAGCACACCAAGCTCCTCAAATGGAGAAATTTAACAGCTGTCAAACCTACACACTCTTTGTTTTTAAATAATTTTGACTGTAGGTCCTACAATGAGGAATTTGTCCCTCTTCTCAGTGGTGAAGCAAGGTATTAATATTAAAGTCACGGAAACAGAGACTCAGGCCACCCCAGACTGATTTGCCAACGTGCTCTGGGTACATTGCGTACAGTGCCCTCTTGCCACTCAGGTGATCTGAGCTCGACGCTCCTGCCCCGCTTTACTGCCCCTCCGCATCTCCCTCGTCAGACCCTGCCTGCCAGCCTCGCCCAGCTCTAGCCGTTCTGCAAACGTGTCACTCTCCTTTTGCTCTTTCCTCTCTCTCTTATCTAATGAGCCTTTCATTCTCCAGGTCTCCACTTGTCCTGTGCTCCCAGGCAGACTTGGCACCTTCCTCTGTCTCTAGAAGGCAACGCGTGCACACCTTCATTCCAACGGTTATCATTCTGTATTCTGTCAATAATTTTTATTTGAATGTCTATTTCCCACCAGACTATGGACTTCTTAAGGGCAGGAGCTGGGCCTTCTGTCTTTGGTCCTCAGCCCCAGGCATAGCATCTGGCCCAGAGGAGAACCTCAGTACTGTTTGTGGAAGGGTGGGAGGGGATGCAGTATGACTTCATCAATCACCCAAAATAATTAGAGGGGGCTACCTAATTTATTAAGGAATCTCTAGTAGTTTCACTATTTTAAAATCCACCACTTAGTTTAGAATCTATTACAGGTTGAGTATCTGTTATCCAAAATGCTTGGGACCAGAAGTGTTTTGGATTTCAGATTTTTTCAGATACAGGAATATTTGTATATATGTAATGAGGTATCTTGGGGATGGGACTCAAGTCTAAACTCAAAATTCATTATATTTCATATACAACTTATACACATAGCCTGAAGATAATTTTATACAATATTTTTAATAATTTTGTGCATGAAACAAAGTTTTGACTACGACCCATAACGTGGAATTTTTCACTTGTGTAATCATGTCGACATTCAAAAAGTTTTGTATTTTGGAGCATTTAGATTTTAGATCTTCAGATTAGGGATGCTCAATCTATACTAGAATAGCAGTAACCACAAAAAACATTAAATTCTAAACTGAGATTAGAAATATTATGTAGCAAAGATACATGTACTTAATTTGTGAATAAGTCACATATCCATCAGGAGGGAGTTTTAAAAAATTTTCATAACATTATGAAGCCATTAAAATCAAGTTTCTAATGAATATATAATGAATTTTTTTTGATATGATTAGTAGAAAAAACAAGCTGTAAAACCTACAATATCTTAATATGGATAAAAAGTGTGTGTATGACTAGGAGCATGTGTCGGAGTTATATTTTTTCTTTTTTTATGCTTTTCTGTATAAATGATGGACATTTATAATGAACACATATTACTTGTATAATCAAGAACCAGCTGGGTGTGGTGGCTCATGCCTATAATCCCAGCACTTTGGGAGGCCTAGGTGGGAAGATCCCTTGGGGCCAGGAGTTGGAGAGCAGTCTGGGCAACATAGTGAGACCTTATCTCCACAAAATTTCTTTTAAAAAAAATTAGCCAGACATAGTGATTTGTGCCTGTAGTCCCAGCTACTCAGGAAGCTGAGCGGGGAGGATCACTTCAGCCCAGGAGTTCAAGGTTACAGTGAGCTATGATCATGCCACTGCAGTCCAGCCTGGGAGACAGAGTGAGACCTCTAAAAAAATAAGGCATCTTTTTATTTTTTGCCTGAAACCCTATTTTAATATCTATTAATAACTTCTGCCCCTTTGTTACTCTCTTCCCAGTAGAAATGTAACAGTAAGGGGAAGGGTGGGATGCTTATGGTTATTTACATGTAGAATTTCCAGAATAGGATGATACGACATAGAAGAGCAGAGAGGTGAATTTCTCCCTACTTTAAGTCAGGAAATGATAAACCATCTTATGAAAGAGATATGAAAAATGTTTTATTCAGCAATACAGAGTGTAACTGACAATGTGTTTCCCTGTTTATCTGAAATAATAAAGTTCCTTAAAACAAATAAGCAAACTGCTACACAGCTTAATGGCTAGATGGCCTTGCCATTCTTCACTTTGATGGCTCCTGTTGGCAGTGCTAGAGTAGCCTTGTCTCTTTGAGGGAATAGAAGACAACAGGGACACCTATGGCTAAACACCCTCCTATGTCAGAGGACCTATACCTAGCAAAGGCAGTCTTTTCGTTGCTTCAGACATCAGACCAGCACCCGTTGATTGAGCAAGTTGAGTTCTTGTTAGTTCTCCTCCTTAGCAGTTTGAGACTTTCCCCTGAGATGCATCTCATCTGAGACGTGGTGTCTGCCTGCTGACCAGTGTAGGAAGTCATTTCTCATTGCTCCTCTCACACAGGGAGAGCGAAGTTGCATTTCAAATGCAATAGCCCATCCAGACCTCCTGCGTGCCCGTCACACCTGCACTGGTGGCCTCTGAGCCTCACCTCCAGCCTGGTGAGTGCCTCCAGAGTCCCACAGCCTTCTTCCTGTTCCTTCCTCACCAGGGCGGATACCCAGAGCCGTGGCCTCCATCAACCAGCACCTCCTGAAATCGGATGATGTGGTCAGCTGCTGTCTTGACCTCGGAGTGCCCAGCATCTCTTTCCGCATCAACGGGCAGCCCGTGCAGGGGATGTTTGAGAACTTCAACACAGACGGGCTCTTCTTTCCTGTGATGAGCTTTTCAGCGGGTGTCAAGTAAGTGACAGCTGTGATTTCATGGAGAGTGGCTATTACCCCACCCCGTAGTGAGCCAAGGAGGCAGCAGTCTCCTTCAGGGCTTCAGCATCGTGAGCCAAACTCCTCCAAGGCAGTGATGGTGCAAGGACGAGAGCCAGCCAGTCATTGGCTCATCTCCACTTCTCAAACCTCCTGCCAGGGGGTATGTTATGTACTCAGATAAATAGTAAGATTAATAAGATAAATTCTATATAGAAAATTACTTTAATAATTATAAAAGTATCACCTGTTCATTATAAGAAACTTGAAAGACATAGGAATAAATAATATAATAAAAATCACCTATTAATCCAATATTTAGCTGTAATCAATTAATATTTTGGTATATTTTTCTTTGAGTCTTTTTTCTACAAATATATGTGTATTTTCTAATTGGCATCACACTGAGCATGAAGTTTTATGTCTTGATTATTTATCATTCAACAGTAAGTAATGAGCCTTTTCCTGAGTCATTAAGTATCCTCAAAATGATTGTTATGGCTACATAAAATCCCTGTATTTGGCTGTCTCATGATGTGGCCATTATTTTGTTGTTATATTTTCATGCCAATTCCATTTTCATTGCTGTAAACAAAATTACTACGAACATCCTTGAACGTAACTCTTTTTTTCCATTTCTATTTTGTTCCTCCTAGAAGTAGGTCAAAATGTCTGAATGTTTTAAAGTTTAAATTTATAAATGTGTGGCCAAATTGATTTTCAGGAAGATCATATGAACAGTTCAGAATTCCTTACCAACAAGTCCAAAATCTAGGAAGCTCTGAAAACTATAGATTTATTCATAACTCATTTTGCAGCGAAATCTAATCTGAATTCATTTTGTGGCAAAACTATCAACAGAAATGAGGCTACTATTAGTCTTTCACTTATTCAACTTCTTGTGACTATATGTTTAATTGAGGAAATATTAATATGTTTGATTATGGTGTACTGCCCCTCACCTAGCTGAAGACTCTACTTAACATATGCTAGGGGAGCCTTCTTTCTTTTTCAAACGCTAAAGAATTACAAAGCCCGAAGCACATGTCCAAAGTTTTCAGATCAAGGATTTGGGCCTGCAGTATCATTTAAAGCAACATTTGGGAATGTCCAACTGATCGCATCCTCATTAACTCTTACTGCTATTATTTTTAATCATTGCCAATTTAATAAAACTGTACCTTAGAGTTTTATTGCTTTCTTTGATTACCAATGTGGTAAAGCATTTTTATGCTTATTATTCTCATATATATTTTCAACCCAATAATTTTGCTGTTTTTGTGTTCTCTACCTTAACGTTAATTTTATGGACAATTTTTTAAACATATTAAGGCTGTTAAACTATTACTGGTTTAAAATATTTCTCCTACTTTGTGATTTACCTTTTTACACTTAGTCTTTTTCCTGTTTCTTTTGGGTGTTTTGCTGTTCCCTTTCACAAAAGTAATGTAAGTCATAGAAAATACCGAGAACTCATAATAATACCACCCAGAGACAATCATATTACCTTTTTATATACACATTTAAGTATTTTACATTAAATTGGGCTTATCCTGAATACCTACAGTGTGTAAAAACTAAATAAATTTTTAAAATAGGCTAGGCTTGTCCTATGCATGCTGCTTTCTACGTACTGTTGCTAACTGTTATGTTCATTGTTATGTACTTCTTTCCTTGCACCAGTAGATGCTGTTTTAATTATTTTGGCCTTATTATACATTTTAATGTCTATAAGGCAAGACTTCACAATAACCCTTCTTCCCAAAATTTCTTAGCCAATCTCCATCCCTGTGTCTTAAAGAGATCACAGGCCATCAAGCAGGAGACTGGAGTCAACATAGTTAGAGTCATACTGGTGTCAACAGAAGCTGTTGGAAAGGGCCATGGAAGGAGGAGAATTGTGAAGAGCAGGAGCTTTTATCTGGGACCACAAATAAATCGTCTCAGGGCTCCAAGTCCAAGTGATGGGATTTTCAGAATGAAACCACTGTAGGAGGCCTTGGCACCTAATGTAGATTAATAAACCAAGGCATCTTCATATGTTTTCCAAAGGAGGATGAATTAAATGTTTCAATTAAACTATTCGGGAATAGAAAAATTATCTTTTGGAAGTGATACTCAACCTTTGGAATTTGAGACAGATATGGGTATATGTATATACATACATATACATATGCATATTTACATGGATATAATATATTGAAATGGACATAACATATTAAAATTAAACATTGATGTTATTTGAGATTCCTGCAACAATGGAGAGCCACTGTAACAAAGCTTTACTAGGGTCGAAAATCTGCTCTTCACAGATTCAAACCAGGGAACCTTCAGCCCCGGACACTAGATTCTAGAAGTTGAGAATTCTTTACCTGTGTTTCCCTGTGCTGAGGATATTTCATCCAAATTCTCTCTTTTTCAATGTGGTCTCACATATTGATATCTTCCTTCTATCCCTAAGGAGCCTGTAGAAAACAAGGAGTGTTATTGAAAGACAGAGGCACTGTAAGCACCCAGAGAAAGTTGATGGGAGCAAAGGCCTTCTGGGGGAGGGAGAAGGAGAGAACCCTTTTGCACTGGGAAAACATAGTGTACGCCCCATGGCACCTCTCCCCACCCCTTCCCTAGGAATAGAGAGAATGAGTAGAAATCTAAGTACAATGTAGCAGCATTAGAGCCATCTGCCCTTTGATTTAGTGCCTTCTCTGGAAAAAGGAGGTCACTCTGAGCAGTCAGTTCCCAGGACTGCATTTGTCTGGGTGGTTGGTGTGGCCTTCGTCACCCATCATTAGTGCCCTTCCCATTTTTATTAGACCATTTTATTTAGACCATGCCCCACTCACCGGTATTTACTTATTTTCAAAGAGAGTACACCTACTTCCCCAGCATCTCATCTGAGAAAACTCACTTATGTACATTCAGATCTTTGAAGAAGGGGTCCTCTCCAGGCTGCAGGCTGATGGACTTGTCTGCGTGTTTTGTGTCTAGAGAACAGCACATCTGCTCTCACATGCTGCATAATGATTCTTAAGCTCTTCCAATCTCCCTCAGAGCATAGAGATAAGATTTTTGTGTCTGTGATTTTTTTGGGGGGTGGGGGGTGGAGGGCCAGGAGGATTTTTTTGGAATCCTCTCTTGACAAAGAACTACAGCTAGCAGGTAAGGAAATAATAGGTGACTTAAAGGTATCCACATGTAGAAGACACTTCTAGCACCTTGTGTCTAGGTCAGCAGTTCATGCAGCCTTCTGAGTGCTTGTGAGATGAGAAAAATGAGATGGCTAACCATTTATAAGGCACAGCCGCTGAGAGAATTCAAGAAACTGAAAGATCCAGGTGCGTTGACTTGAAGAGTCAAGAGCGTAGATCTGAGAGCCTTTCCCTTATAGCAATTGAATGGGTGGTAGGCTGAAAAGCAGTACTGCGGAGCTTGAAGTCACTCAAGTTTCCTGTCTCTCAGAAGACTATCAGCTGTGACGTGTCCTTTCTTTAGGTCTCACAGTTATGATTCAAAGAGAGGTGGAATCACAGGGCCTGCAATTCATCTAGTTCATCACGTGATGTTCTTAGGCAGGGTCAGTGTTGGTCCTGTGTTGAGAAGTAGCCAACTGGTTTATTTTCATTTTTGAACAAATGAAATTGATATACCAGTGCTACAAAAATTGGTAAAGTACGATTTAGTGCTGAAACCCAGCAGTTCTTCTCTGTACTACTTTAGTTCAGCTGTACAAAAAGCAAGAAAGAGAAACCAGGATAGTAATTCCAAGTTAATTAAAGTGTCTAATTGAAAAGCAATGTGTTTAATAATAAAACTGAAAAATTATTGTTTCATCCAATACTGCAGAACACTTGCCTGGCTTTATAGCATCTCTTCCAGCAAGATGCAAGGTATTATGCCCATCTAAAGAGAAATTCCTCTTCTCCCATCATAGAGGCATTTAGAATTTTTTCTCATATATATTTTTAACTTCTGTGTGTCTTTTAAATTAGATTTCTCATTCACAGACCCATGAGGGTCCTAGTCTTGAAATTTTTTAAAATAATTATCGTTATGCTTACAAAGTATTTGTTAATAATACCTGGTTAGGATATCCCTGGTGTCATCAAAGAGCAAAGCCACATGAAGAGCAAAAATCTTTTTCAATTAGATTTACCCACAGTGAAGTCACAGGCAGCACGAGTAATTACGGACAAAATCCACAGATCAATAGGTCATGTTCTCTTTTCTGTTATGAATGTACCTCCACGGTTTTCTTCTCCATGTGGTTTGTTTATGGACAGTATTACTAGTGCAGGAGTGCTATAGGTCCTCAATGTAACAGCCCTATTCATTATAGGGCAGACTTCGGGATGAGGCTTATGTACCTTGGAGCCCATCCAAAGGGATGCGTTATTTAGATGCCAGGAAGCTCTTATTAAAAAATGCTCTCACCACCACCCCCACAAATGGCATCCTGGCATGAATCACATAGAGAATATTATACAGAAGCCACAGTATATAGTGAAATTTTGGTGCTACTTTTTGTTTTACAGAAAATTGATGAATTAATCACTGTAGTAGAATACATTTTATTATTATAAACTCCCCATAGACCTGCTTAATCACTTTCCATGATTCTTTTACCAACTCTTTCTAATTTATAAGAACAATCATACCCAAAAACGGCTAGTATTTGTGGTTGCTGTACCAGACTTGGCTAAAATTCAGGTAACCAACAGCTTAGCTATTTCCAGCTTGCTGTGGTCAATGTTGTGGAAATTATTGCTGAGATAAATATAATTCTGTGGGGAACATGATGAGTGCTGGCTGAATTGCCCTGGGCTTTCATCAAACACTAGCCCAAAAGAAATACAAATGTGGGAGTGTCCATAACTCAGATTGTTCTCCAGTCTCAGTGATACAGACCGAAGATGCAATTATGAATCACGGCTTATGAGTTGAATTCAGGTCAGCCAAAGCTTGCTAATTCTTTCTCCTCTTACAGCTTGTATCCTTTTCTTCTCTGGAACATTATCCCAGCTGTCTGGGGAGAATTCAATAGCGGAAGAGAGTCATGAAACATCTAGTAAGACTAAACTGATTTTATATGTTTGCTTGTAAGCTCTGAATAATAACATCATAGACCAGTGAAAGGAAGACTGGTCACCCTTTTTGACCACAACAAAGCTTTAGCGTGATTTTTACCATATGTTTTATTCATGGGTCAGTCATTTGAATCTGGGATTTGCGATAGGTATTCCCATCTCTTCTGCAAATTAGCAAGCAAAAATATATCTCAAAAGATGAAATTGAAAATGCAGGCAGGGATTTTCAATATAATTTGGCCTGTGTTTTCACAATTAGTCAAGTGAATAAAAATTTCCTTTACACATCCTAAAATTTCACTACCCTCAGGCAACTATTACCGAAGCTGTTGCTTAGTTCTGAGATGAAGGAATCTAAGGACACAGTGGCTTACTGTAAATACTTCAGGAAGAAAAAAATCTTTGAGTGCTGATAGTACATCTGAGTTCTAAGAAGAACCTCAGAAGATAATGCAAGGGCTTTAGTGGAAGAGATTAAATTGATTAATGAAATTGATTTTTAAAATCCATTAATGTAGAGAAAAATCTGAGGATAAAGAACTCATTTTAATGAACTCAATTTTTAAATTCTCTTTTTTTATTTTAAATTTAACATTTGGGGGATGCTGGGAGATTCAGTGGAACTCAAGGAGTAGGAAGAAAACACGTAGAGAAGAGAGATTTGCATTCTAATTGGACACTTCTCATTTGTAAATGAGGCAAAGGATTTAAAAGATAAACGTGTCAGATAACAGGTTTATTGAGAGAAGTAGACTAGGTAAGTATAACTTTATTGTTTCTTCTTCCACCCCTGTAAAGCCAGGCTCTGGACTTCTGGCCCTAGAGAAGTTCTCAGCTAGGTCTTCTTGCTTTTATTGCTACTTTATGGAACAAGAACAATCTCGTCAATAATCTAAAAGTTCCATCTATTTGAATATAAAATTCAGATTTGTATTCAGTTTGAGGTTTGAGCCCTGCCCTAACCCGGGCCTGCAGTACGAGGTCAGCTGCTTCTCTTCGTTGGTCTGCCTTCTCCCAGGTCAGCCAGCTCCTGTTGCAGACCCCTCTAGCGTTGAGCCCCTGGGGAGAGACGACTGGGGGGTGACCACGTTCTACGGAGTGGGTGCTGTTGTCATGTGACATCAAGCCTTTGTGCAGCGATTGCACAATGGCTGCCTCTTTCTCTTCTGGGCCCTTTAGTTTTCTTGGTAAGCATCAGGCTGGGAGCCTCCTACAACAGTTCGTTTGACACAAGCCTTACCACTCCTGTTGACTTCTCCCCCTGGCTTACTGCAAACCTCGCTTTGCGTCCCACCCCCACCCCCTGCCACCGCCACCCTCCTCCAGAACCTGCGTCTCCAACCTCTGCTCAGTCATTGGCCTTTCCGGGCAGAGCCCCTTTCAAGATGGCTGACAGCAGGCTCATTCCTGGAGCCCGTATCTGACCCTCCAGGGAGCACGTCCTTGGCCTCACCCTGAGCAGAAAGGCAACTCTTTCCCATATAGCCCTTCTTTGCTCTCTCACCAGGCAATTGTGTCCCTCACTAAACTCCAGGGGACATTTGTCAAGCTTCTGAGTGGTTTCTTTTTTTTTTTTTTTTTTTTTTTTTGAGACAGAGTCTCACTCTCTTGCCTGGGGCGAGTGCCGTGGCATCAGCCTAGCTCACAGCAACCTCAAACTCCTGGGCTTGAGCAATCCTGCTGTCTCAGCCTCCCGAGTAGCTGGGACTACAGGCATGCGCCACCATGCCCGGCTGAGTTTTTCTATATATATATTTTTAGCTGTCCAATTAATTTCTTTCTATTTTTGGTAGAGACGGGGTCTCGCTCTTGCTCAGGCTGGTCTCGAACTCCTGAGCTCAGAACGATCCGCCCACCTCGGCCTCCCAGAGTGCTAGGATTACAGGTGTGAGCCACCGCGCCCGGCCCTGAGTGGTTTCTTGAAACCCTCATCATTCGACTTTGGACGGGAAGAACACCCCTCCCTTTCTCCCTGACAGTTCTCTCCAAACGACTCTTCCCTCATCTGTCTGGAGGGGTGCAGTGGGCTAAGGCCGATAGAACTGGCCTCACAGTTTTTTGCTACATCCTGCATAGTTGACCCAGCACCTCCCTTTAGGATGTGAAAATATTTGGCATCCTCTGAATTACGGATTCATAGGTCTACCTTTGGGACCTCTGCCAAAACTCCAAGACAGAGGAGAGCCCCCTTTTATATACTCAAAGAATTAAAGCGAGTTTTGGTATTATTAATATTTCCTTCTTTTGATTGTTCCCTCCAAACTTCAGTTTTATTCCTAGTTACTTCCTTTGACCTCATGAATCTGGATCTCGCAGGGTGAGTTAGGGGAACCCCAATATTGGTGTAGTTTGTTGGATCCCTTCCCACAGACTCTGGGCAGGCTGTTCATGCGCAGTGAGGGAAGGAGACACAGATGGTGGGTGTGCCTGGGATCAGTTCCTGCACAGTCGTGCCCGCTGGGGGAACAGGGGCTCTTATCTGGCAAGATTGCCGAAGGAATAATCCAGGACCTTTACTTCCACCCACTTAAGCACAGCATGAAGATGTGTGAAAACCAAAGCTTTAGTAAGCACTAAGCATTAATTTCTGCCTGTGTTAATTTTTCATTTTATAGTTTTTGTGGCCATTAGAGGAGGTGAGATTAAGATTTATAACCAAATTCTCACTCTCCTTTTAATAACTGAATCTAAAAAGAGAAAGCATTATTCTCATTAAGTGCTACACGGAATTCCACCTTTCTTGATTTGTTATCTATCCAGCAGATTTTAAAATGTAAGAGAAATTTTGAAACTAAACAACCAGCAAGAGAGCTCATGAATAATGAAGTCCTCGTAAAAGACCATTTACTTGCTCTTGGAATCCATATGCTAGTGAGTAACAATACACTTGCTGTACAAGCTCCTAGGCATTCAGCTTCTCACAGGAAAAATGCTCAATGAGAAGAGAAAGGCAGAAAATCTCCCACACTAATTATTTGCTCAAAAAGATCCAGTTTTATCCCATGGCTTCAATATGTCAGTAACACAATCTGTTATGTTGCAATTGAATTGGGAAGTTCTCAACAAATAATTTCAAGGCTTAGTCATTATTTCCTGAAGTTTCACTAAATTAGTAACGCTGCAGGCTAATGATTCAATTTTGTTTTAATGTCATTATTCAAATTCTTAATACACATAGATCGTGCCCTATTACATAACACTTAATGCAGGAACATTCACAAGGGACAATTGTGGTTCTAATTCTGTATCATTATTTAGTACCTTAAAATGGGGAATTGGGAGGTTTCATATGATTTCTATAATTAATTTGGATAACGCAAACAGCTTTATTGGGAAGGGGGGAACCTTAGAATCTCTCAGTTGGAGAGATTTTTATTTTGCGGTTCCAAAATGCAGCCAACACTGAGATTCTCTTGTGAGCCTGCCCTACCAGAATGTTCCAGTTAAAGGAAGTGAGGCCCAGTGGAAAGTGTCTTGCAGTGAGAGCTTTGCTAAATGGTAAACTTCCTCCGTATACCTCATCCCCCATCCACACATACACCCAATTTGTCAGCAATTCCTAGCAGTCCTAATTTCAAAACAAAACTCGGATCTGGCTACTTGGATCACCTTGGTTCTTCCCACGCTCATCTCCCTGTGACTACTTCTAGAGTCTCCTCATTGGTCCCCAGACCTATCTACATAGGGCAGGTAGAAGAAGCTTGTATTTCCTCACCTTAAAACCCATCAGCAGCTTCCCTCTTGGAACAAAATCCCAACTCTTTGCCAGGGCTCATAGACCCTGCCCGAAGAAGATCTACTCACCACCACCCCCACCCCGCCCTCGGCTTCACCTCCTTCCCCTGGGCTCATGGTGTTCTCACCCACATCACCCTCCCGTCTTACCCACCCAAGCTCTTCCCCACCTCAGGGTCTTTGAGGTGAGGGTGAGCTAGCAAAGCCCCACCCACACCCACACCCACAGCCGCTTCCCATAGCTTGCCCGAGCCCCACCCTCACAGGAGCACAAACCCCACTGCAAGCTGCGTGTGCGAGGGAACCAGACTCCAACTCCTGACGATCCGAGGTGGAACCGAGGCAGCGACCCACCCCACCCCCAGCCCGGTCCGTGGAAAAACCGTTTTCCACAAAACCGGTCCCTGGTGTCAAAAAGGTTGGGGACCTCTGCTCTACCTGGAATCTCTTCTTCCAGATCTTGAACTCACTGGCACCTCATTGACCCTCAAGGTTAGCTCCCGTGTCTGCTCTCCAGAGAGGCCTTCCTTGACACCATCTCTAGGAGCCATCCCCTTCCCTGAGCTACTGCACGTGTCTCCCTTTCCATTACCTCAGCAGATGTCTTCCGACCAGGAATTACCCATATTTGTCCACTAAAATGCCTGCTCTGTGACACCAGGGACGCTGTGTACTTTGTCCATTGCTAAATCCCGAGCACAAAGACAAGTGCAAGTTGTATGGGCTCAGTAAATATTTGTTAAATAGAGGGGGTAGGGAATGAATGTTGTGTGCAGACACTATGTGTGTATTGATTTTCTTGTGTGCAGTTGCTGTTGAACCTGGAGGGCTGCATATCTTGCCATGTTTTAATTCCTTAAGACTGTGGTCATATTTTCTCATCTATTTAATGCGGTTGCAGTTGATTTGTAAAAGCTGTATTTTTGATTACAAACCTGGGATCATGTGAAGTATCATTTTGAAATAGTTTGCTTTCAACATCTCCTCTTTGCAGGGGGAACTTTGGGGTCTAATCCTAACACTAAACTAACCTATATATAAGAGGCTGTCTTTCAGGAGGAATGAATTAAAATATTGAATGACTTCTGTGTGTTGGTAATTAGAGCCTGCCTGCCGTTACTGTGAGCCCCTAAGTGTTCTTCCCCCTGCCTTGGGAAGTCCCAGTGGGCACTGCTGGTGTGGGCCTGGGTGCTATCAGGGAGATGGTGCCCCTGAGAAAGGCCTATTAGGAAGCAAACACTTGGATACCCATCCACTCCCATGCAGCCATAGCTGATGCCTCACAGTCGCCCTCATATGGCTGTTTTGGGGAACTGCAGTCTCTGCAGTGTATCATTTCTATCAAATAATATTACCAGCCAGGTACCGTTGGCATTTAATACTGTGATGGTAGTCTTTTGGCTGAATCTTAAGAATTTCCTATTTTCCCCAGATAGTTACATCATGTTTTCTTGACTCGATATGTGGGTAATCTCCCTCAAGTAAAAAGTCTTAAAGGTCACATGGTATAATTTGGATATGATCTTTACAGAGAATAATCTCATCATTATTACTGTCACTCTTTTTAATACTGTAGCAATATCTATAGTAATTACTTGCCTACTAGAGTAAAGATAAACTCCATTTTAAAAACCTACTGATTTTATATATAAATAAATTTTTAGGGATTTAGTTGTGATATGAGTTAGCTGAGGATCATGACTTTACACTTAACTTTTCACTGTTTTGATACATACTTTAGGATGTTTGCTGTACTGAATCTGAAATCAGTCACTTCCCAACAAAATAATTCTTGGGGGGCGGGGAGATGGGAACTGATCTTTAATTTTCATTTATTTGGGCTGGGGTATTTTTTGATCTCTCTGTTTCTGCTCTCTTCAAATGACGCAGAGTACGTTTCCTGATGGGTGGACGTCATGGAGAATTTAAGTTCCTGCCTCCTTCTGGCTATGCCCCTTGCTGTGAAGCCTTACTTCCAAAAGAGAAAATGAGATTGGAGCCTGTCAAAGAATATAAACGTGATGCTGAAGGGGTTAGAGATCTGTTGGGCACCACCCAGTTCCTCTCCCAAGCCTCCTTCATCCCCTGCCCCATAGACACCAGTCAGGTAGGTTCAAGTTGCCAACGAGAGGCAACCCATATAGATGATGTAATGTAGTTGACTCCTTCTTTCTATCTTGTCTTTGAATCATTCTTACCATACATTCTACAGCACTGTTGTGCAATGCGAACAACTATTATCTTCATGTTTCTACCATACGCACAGCTTCAGTTCTTTAAGGATTTCTCAATCAGTGAATGTGTGGAGCTGCTGCTACATGCACCATACTCTGTGAATGATAGAAATGTTTCAGTATTCTCTGGGGATTCACAACCAAAATAAGGACATAAACAAATGTATTATTTTTTAAAAGGCCAAATGTTGGAAGTGCAAAATGGACAGTATGCACAAGTAAATGCTAGACACATCCTTTAGGCTAGAATGTTTCTAGAAATCTGTGTAGACAGGGTAAAATTCAGTCAGAGCCTTTAATAAACTTAAATGGAAAGGGCATCCATGGCTATTATAAAAGGAATGGAATAAATAAGGGCCTAAAAGTAGAAACACAAAGTTGGAACAAGTGGCAATGAATGTTCTCATATGGCTGGGTGCTTGGAAGATAAGGGACATGTAGGAGAAGAGTTGAAAATAAAAGTGAAAGAAACAGGGAATGACGTGGAGGCCTTTGGAAGTGTTGATAAATGAACATTTTCTTTTTCTTTCCAGAGTCTGTATTTTGAGAGAAACATATTTACGTGGTATGCCAAGGGGCATGCAAGAGCTTTCAGCATTTTCTATACCCCAGGGCTATTTGAATCACTATTCTAGATGTTAAAGAAAATAAACGAAAAGGGACCTTGCCTCTAAGGCACTTGGGGCTGATAGTATGTACTAGTATAGCTCCTTCAGCCTTTAGGATGTCTCTACCATGCATTTTCCCAAAATATTTGATGACCCTATTATTCATCTGTGTGTATGTGTTCATGAGTTTCCTTCTTCCCTCCTGTAGCTAACAATTGTGAATTTGCATAGAATAGAAACTGCAGCTCTTCTCTGCCTGCTTGACAGAGCCTAGCATGGCACCATGAACATTGGGGGTGTCGATCATATTGATAAGAAACTGGGAAGAGTTGGCAAGCTAGAAGTGATCCTAAAAATCGCATAGTTTGGTTTCTGCATATTCTAGAAGTTAGGGAGGAAAAATTTTTCTTCTACTCTCCTAGGTTCTGTAACTGGGGGCCACTGAACTAAACTCTGACCAATTAGCAAGAGAAAAAAATCAGATATTAGTACAGAGTTCATAAAGAAAGTGACTCAGGGAGGAGGTTAACATTTGTAGCTTATATACTACCTTAATAGGGAAAGGGAACAGGAGATGGGCACTTTGAGAAAATCAATGACTTTGGGAAAGATATGTGGGTCCTTGGGAGGGCAGATGGGAGAGAGGATGGTTTTATGACAGTGCCTGTTCAAGTGTGGTGCCAACTTTTCTCTGGTGATAAGAGTCGATCTCCCAAGGAACAGCTAAATTCTTCTGGGAAGCTTTTCTTTTAGGCAGATAAGAGTTCAGACAAAGCCTCTCCCTGTATCTGTTGTTTTTCAAATGACTTCAGTTCAAAATAATCCTTATGCTACATGGCATATCTTGGACCCCTTCGTAGACGAGCTTGAGGGCCAAAGACTGACGGGGCTTCTCCATGGACACAAGGCTGCTAGTGCCTGAACAGGGAGAGAGCAGGCACATGAGTGTGACTCCTGTCTGGGCTTCCTCTCCTTGCTCAGTAATCAGAAATGTGTGCATGACTCAGACAAGGCTTCCTAGGAGAAGATGGCTTCAAAAAGAGTTCAAAAGAATGAGGGAAAGTTTTGATGGGGGAGCAGAGAGGGGCTGACCCAAGAAAGAGACGAGTTCTCTAAACATGCAGAATTGAAGATTTGGAAACCAAACAGCAGAGATAAATCCACAAGCCAGAAGGACTTTGACATCTGGACCTAAAGCTTAATTTGGATGGACCCTGGAACTAGGGAAATATTGCTGGGAAATCAAATAATAGGGAAGTTCTCATTGGAAAGGTGCAACTTATTATCTTGAGTGAGACCTCGTAATGTTTCAGAATCTATCATTCTGTGAAATTATTGTCAAAGGAGAAGTTCAATGTAAGATCCACAGTCAACTGTCCATTCTCCCTGGTCTTAGTTAATCAGTGAAATCCAAAACAGTTGTAACTTGCTTGCTAATAACATCCCCATTTTGTTTATTATCAGAACATCATGCCACTTACAGTTGTCCCTCTGCAGATTCCATATCTGTGGACTCGACCAACTGCAGACAGAAAATATTCAGAAAAAAATACAGATTAAAAAACAACACAGTATAGCAACTATTTGTGTAGCATTTACATTGGTATTATAAGTAACCTAGAGATTATTTAAAGTATATGGGAGGATGTGTGTAGGTTACCATTTTATATAAGACTAGCATCTGCAGATTTTGATATGGAGGGAGGGGTTCTAGAACCACTCCTCTATGGATACAGAGAGATGACTGTATTAACTTTGACTTTTTAATAATTAGGTTAAGTTGATTTAAAAAAAAAAGTCTTTAATTAGAAGGCAAATTGTGGTTATAACACATTTTGAATATTTTATTGCTGCTTTTCTCTATGATCTTATACATCACTGACTTGATATGCTTCTATAAAACAGTACTTTTCCCCATGAGTACCCTACACTCTCCCCCCAAAATTGGGATTTTTTAAAATACTGGAACTTTAATAGTGGAAACACCAATAATCATTGTAATAGAGCAGGAATTGCGAGGGCTGGCGGATGACGCAGAAGTGAGAAAGATCCAACCCACTGTCTTCCTAAAGCGAATGGTGGGTCCTCAGCTCCGGCTGACAGATGCCACACAAAGTGTGTCCAGAGTTAGCCACCTTCCCAGTGGTCAAGAGAAACTAGAAACCTGGATTTTTGTATGAAATCTCCCATTTCCTAAGGGTTGTCAACTAATAAACATGAAAATAAAAATAATGAAGAAAATAGGGAAAAAGAAAAAGCTTAGGTCCCCAGTTTATGACCTCTATGAAGACAGAGTCATGAAAAACCAGGAAAACACAGAGAAACTCTCCCTGGAGGTAATTAGGGGAGACTTCCCAAAGGTGGTGACATTTGAACTAAATTCAGAACGGTAAATATTGAGGGTGTTTTCCAGTGATGAGGAAGGTGTGTGTGTGTGATGGTCGTGGTAGGGAGTATTAGTAAGGGCACGGGTTGCACATGCAAGGGCACAGGACTGTGAAACAATGCGGTCTCTTGGGAGAATTTCAAGAGGTTTGAGAAGGATGTGTTTGTGGAGTCTGTGATGAGAGAACTAAAGAAGAGCACTGTATTCGAGGTTAATATATCTGGTCTTCTCTTAGGAGTGTCAAGGAACGCCTGGGGGACACTCAGGAAGAGAGTGTTTTGATGTGATTTTTATTCTTGTAGACTCATCCCTCTGGCTGCAGTGTGGAAGATAGATCGGTGGGGAGTTGGAGAGGCTGTTGATGAGTGTCTTGCAGTGGTCCAGGGAGGAGATAATAAGGTTGAGTGATGGAGAGAAGATCCGTCAGAAAGACGCTTAGGAAATAAACATTTCATGACTGATTATATGGCGGGGAGAGGGGGATAGTAAGTGCCAAGGGAGAGGGAAGATGCTGGGTTGACTTCCAGGCTTGATGTGATGGTGGGGCCATGCAACAAAAAGAGAAAATAAAAACAGGAAGAGAAAAGGGGTTTGAAGGAAACATAAGAAATTCAGCTCTGGGTAACACATTGAACTCACTTTAATGGAAAAATCCTGTAGGCAGTTGGAACTGTGGGTCTAAACTTCAAGAGAGACCATGGCTGGAGATGCGCTGACCTAGGAGTGACCATCTGCAGGGGCAGGTGGTGCAGTCTCCCAAGGAGAGTGTGTGGAGGGAGAGGAAACTAGGTGAGGGAAGCATCCCACGTGAAGAGGGTGCAACGCAGATACCCACAGCGAAGACCGAGGGGGTCGCAGAGGAGCACAAAGGAAGCCGGGGAGGGAGGAGGAGAGCTGGACACACTCAGTCAAGGAGGGCGAGATCAGAATGGTGTAGCCCCTCCTGGGGCACACGCAGGTGACTTCAAATGGTGCACCTGACCCTGTCCATTTTATGATATATTTCAATACAATCGTTCATATAGTTCTGGCTTTTCACCTGCTGCTTTTCCTTTAGGTTGTTTTGCCACCTCACCTAGAGAAGATCCGAGACAGACTGGCTGAAAACATCCACGAGCTCTGGGGGATGAATAAGATAGAGCTGGGCTGGACTTTCGGCAAGGTACGCGTGCGCATGGCCGGCTGGGGTGGAGGGTTGGATTGCCTCGCTGCCTGGAAGGATTCTTCAAAGGCTTGAGTGAGCACAGGGACCTCATAGGCTAAGGCTCATGTCCTGCTTCCTGCCACCTGTCCAGCTTTCGCTGCCTTCAATACTCAGGAGCGCTGAGGACACCAGCTCTTCACAGACAGAACCAGGGGTCCTCTCCCTTCTCACTCCTGAATACTGCTTTCCTTTCTTTGGGAAATATCCGGTGCAGTTATTCCTCAGTACCTCCTTCGTGACACTCACATCTCCCCATTCTCCCCTTCAGAAAAAGTTGTCCTCCCTGCCTGGGTGGTGAAAAGTGGCTGATTCATTGTTTTGAATCAGAAATCATTTAATATGGTTTTCAGATGTATCACTAAGATTAATGGACACTCAGGGGAGGTTAGGGAATCTCTTTCACTAGAAAGCATTTTTCAAAAGCAATGTAAATTGACTATGTTGTGTGATTTGTGTAAGGTCATGTCCGAGGACAGAAGGATAGGTGAGTTCTGAAGCTTCCTGTGACCCCGACACTCAGATGATACACATTCTGGCTCAGTTACGGAAAAGGTCCCTGCACTCCAACACTTGTGTATTTATGTAGTTACCATAAAACATTCTCACCATATAAGAATGGGTTCACCATTGAACTTCCAATGTCAAGCTCAGTGCCCATCATGTAGTACAGGTACTCAACGAATATTTGTTGAATGAATGAACAAATTAGCTGATGTCTGGATCTGCACTGTCCAAGACAAAGCCACAAGCAGCTACTGAACACCTGCAGTGTGACTAGTCTGGATTGAGATGTGCTGAAGGGTAAAATACACACTGGATTTTGAAGACTTAGTGTAAAAAATATATAAAATATCTCATAAATGATTTCTTATATTGATTACTTATTAAAATGATACTTTACATTTAATAGGTTAAATAAAATGCATTATTAATGTTAATTTCACCTGCTTCTTTTTGCCTTTCTAATGTAGCATCTAGAAAATTTGACACTACAGATGTGGTTCACATTTGTGGCTGACTTTGTTTTATTGGCCAGCACTGGTCCAGATCCTGTGGTCCTTTATGTGCTAAAGAATGCTACCGCTCAGTAACATTATGGTTACATGAGTTTGGGACAAGCGGGAGCATAGCCACCATATGTAAAATTGCCTCCCTGGGAAAGTATGTTCTAAATGCAGACACCTGTCTAGAAGTAAATCCACAGAGCACAAGCCGTTGGCAAGGAGACTATATCATATCATTTGCTAGAGAGAAGATCATCTATTTGCCTATCAGCAAGTTGCTGTCTTTGTCTTGCCTGATACAGATTGCCTGGGCCATGTTTCAAAGTGTATTCTTTTCTGTGTTCCAGTGCAGTGCCGGCTGTCAAAACTTAAACCCCTTCTTTCCTATGTTGTCACCTAGATACGAGATGACAACAAAAGACAACACCCTTGCCTTGTGGAGTTTTCAAAACTCCCCGAAACTGAGAAGAATTATAACTTGCAAATGTCAACTGAAACCTTAAAGTGAGTGTTTGAGTTGAAGTTGGACTAAATAGTGAGTAGATAATTTCATGCATTCTAACTAAACTGCAAAGGATGTCCCTTGCCTGAAAGCATGGCACGTTCTGATAAACTGGAGGGGATGGTGATTATTCATGTCACAAGAGGACTTAGCATAGTGAATAACCCATCAACCATTATTACTTAGTGTATCTATTGCTTCAGAAACCATTTGCTGTTTGCTAGGAACAGGAAAAAGGTAGGAAGCAGAAAAGAAAGAAAAGAAACTTAGAATCAAAGGGCCAAGTGCCTTTTGTAGTTCACATTAAATCAAGGAAAAAAGATAAGGCATTTCTAAAAACCAAGAGGAAACATTAATTCACTAAAATTAATTTTTTTTGAAGAAGAAGAAGGGCAGAATTCTATTGTTTACAGCTCCAAAGGAGAGAAGGATGCCAGCTGGGACCACACAGGGTGTCACCCAGGGTTGGGGTAACAGCGAGCTGGAGCAATGGGGGGCTCATGGCCTCAGAACGGGAGGCATAGCTGGTGTTTGAGGGCACTTGGGAGCTGACTAACTTGAAGAACTTCAGGGGCCCCGGAGCATAGCGGCTGTCCCTGGTTATCTGGTACCTGGCCCTGGGTCCATTAACATGGGCACCTCGACTTAATCAGCAAGGACACTTCTGAGCCATTGTGGAGAATGCAGCCTCCTTCACTCTTGTACCTCCACTATGGAAGCCTTTCACATAAAACAACTTTTAACTTCTCCATTATCCTACCTATGGGCCAATTTAGACAATAACTTTTATAGCCCAAGTTGATATCTGCCATTTTGAATTCTTTCGGAGCTTGTTACCTGTTCTCTCGTCTTTATACTTCCCTGTTCTCTAGTTGTCGGGGCAGAACACTTTGACATTGTGCCTTTGTTGGTATAACAGTGCTCTGGAAGGTACCTTGTCTCATAGGTTCACATACGTGAATGTCTTCAATTACAGTGGTGCTTGTTGAGGATACAGCTTTGTACCTCATGGTGTTAGGCACAGCTCACAGCAGTATACAGGTATTATGTAGTAAATATTTGCCAACCTGTGGATTGGGTGTTAAGATCCTCTCTGTTCATGGAATTAGAGGCAGCGTACAATTCTTATGCAAATTTATAAATTGGAAAACGTCTCTAAGAGGGGCAGTTAACAAACTTCTCTTTCATATTCTTACACTTGCTATCATCTAAATCAGGAGCTGGAAAATTATGGCCCATGGGACAATCAGACCATTACCCATTTTTGTAAATAAATTTTAATTGTAACAAAGCTGAGCTTGTCGGCCTGTGTATGGCCTGTGGCTGCCTTTGCCCTGTAATGGCAGAGTCGTAGCTACAACAGAGAGGTCTGGCCCACAAAGCCCAAAACCCTTATTCTCTGGCCCTTTGCAGAGAAAGTTTGCTGACTCCTGGTCCAAATGGACAGCCATTGTCTATTTCCACCAGCTCAGACAGGGGTTAGGGTTCTTGCTGTCCTTTGCCTTGCAGTTGACCTTAGTCTTCTCCCTCTGTCGCGTCACAGAACCCTCCTGGCCCTGGGGTGCCACATTGCTCATGTTAATCCAGCTGCTGAGGAGGATCTCAAGAAGATCAAACTGCCCAAAAAGTAGGTGATTTTTTTTAATGGTTCAAGGCTTTAATGCTTCAGCCTGAATTTTTTAACTGAGAGGGTGGGAGCCTCATGTAGCAAGGCAGACATCAGCCCACATGCTTCTAACAACAGCTTGGATGGCTGCCCCAGGTACTTAGAGGACACTGAAACCCTCAGATGCCTGCTGAAACAGAAGTATTTGACAGTTTTCTCTCTTTTTGCTCCTCTACTCAGACCTCAGATGGGCGCACTGTCTTTCGTCTATAAGAATAGCAGTTGGCACAAGTGCTTGAAAATGGTTTGCAGCCACAGCAAAGAGTCATTCCTCCTCTGGCATTGGGCCAGCCTTATAAACTCTTTATGGAATGGGTATCTCTGCCAAGACTGAATTTGGCCCCCCAGATCTGCCTGTGTCCTACTTTCCCTCTCACCTCCTTCATTCAGACAGGGTCACATGTCCTCCCACGTGAAGACACTTGCTCAGTGGTGCATCCACTGGCTCCCTTGCTCACTCACGTGTGCCAGCCTGGGGTGTGCACTCATTCACACACAGGTGTCATCATTACTAAGGAGCCAGGGTGGTGCCAGCTTTCATCAGATGCTCATCTTCCCCTTCTTTCCTCTTAAACTCCCAAGCTCCAGTCTCCCAAGCACACCTGAGGCAGCAGCAGAAGGGCAGACTGCTGGGGTCAGTGCGTGTTGACTCTGCCCGAGGGCAGGCAACCCGAGAAGGTGGGCGCAGAACAATATCTCATGCCTACCTACAATAAACCCTGCATCTCATGCTACTTGGAGGTTCCTGGGTAGGATGAGCCCTGGTCTGTGAGTCATCACAGTTAGGTTCTGGCCCTGGTCTGGGCAGTCAGTGGCCCTGGGACCATGGGTGCCTCTGGACTCATTGCCACACGGCTGTGACAAGCTGCCCTCCTGAGACTCACTCCACAATGTGCCCCTGTCTCCTCACTCACACGTTGTATCTACCTGATTCAGAATGAGCTCCTGCACATCCTCACATATCCATCAAGTCGCAAGCACTTGGGGCTGTGACTCCTGGACTGGACAGCTAACTTCTAAGGTCACTTCAAGCTCACACAGTCTCTAACATCAGGGTTTTTTTTTTTAATTCTGAAAGTAAAAGTTTAGTTTTCTAAGACTGATTATTATATGCAAATTTATAAGAAAACCTTTAACTCAGGGTCTTATCCTTGCTGATTTGGTTTTGACTTCTTGTGTTTTTGAACTGAGATAAAGGCACTTCTGGCAATGCTGCAGTGTGCTGAGTGTGCCTGTCATGTGTAGGGCATATGAGTTTTCTTAGAAATAGGATGGATTTTCATGACCATCTACTTTCTCTGATGGTTTCCTTTGAAATTACATACATTGGCAAGAAGGATGGTAGATTAGGGGCTTCATCTATATACTTGAAATAGAGCTGAGCTGTCTGTTCAGCCAGAGTGGAACCTATGAGTGGAGCCTCATTTGCATAGTATTCTTGTCCTCTGCTCTTGGTCTAAAATCTGGAATGGGGGAGTCATAGAGATCTGTTCACAGTATGTATTTTGCATTTATTTGCAGCTACATGATGTCCAATGGCTATAAGCCAGCCCCTTTGGACTTGTCTGATGTGAAGCTCTTACCTCCTCAAGAAATTTTAGTGGATAAGCTCGCAGAAAATGCACACAATGTTTGGGCAAAAGACAGAATAAAACAAGGATGGACCTATGGCATTCAACAGGTGAGAAGTGCTGAGTCAGGAGTGCTGGGGAAGTTAGCTGATGTGATTGTCCCTCCAAATGCCATTTTGCTTTGGCAGGTATAAGATCAGAAGGTGGAGGTTGACCTTACACTCTGTCACACTGCGCTGTGTGCATTATTTGTAAAATCATGGGGCTGGACCACTTGTAATGGTCACATTGACACTCCAGGCATAATTCCAATCTTGCAGAAAGGGATAGGCTTTCCCTTTGTTAGTCTTGATTCACTCATGATATGTGTTGCCCTGCTTATGCACCCATGAGCTGTACCTTACCTCATTTCGTTGCTTGCATTGTAAAGAGTTGAGCTTTCATGCTACTCTCCAAGGTCAAAGTAAGGCTCACACAAATGGATGTCACAAATCAGCAGTTTTTCTGGGATGGCCCCATGAATCTATCTACCAGCAAGTGTGACGAGGAGGGAAAGCTAGCCCAGTGGAGGGGCAAACCAACCTGCCCAGAAGCCTATGTCCCCTTACTTCAGTCCATTGGACCAAGGATTCTTGGGCAGAATTCTTGGCTTGAACAGGTGGCAGCCTGAGAGCCAGGGAACAGGAAGAAGTTAGGCAGAGTTCAGAGGCAGGGTTCAGGACCCTCCCACCTGGCACCCCTTTTTCCTTGAAACACTTCGCTCATTTTAATAATCATCAGTGATTGGGTTAGTATCGGGAAGTTCGGGGGGCGGAGGGGCGTGCTATGCACACATGAGTTAATTCATACCTGAGCCTCCAAATCTGCACACATCTGGAAGCCAGGAAGAATACCACTGTGGAAACCATGGGGAGTGGGGGTGTGAGATGGTTCAGAAGAGCATGTCATACATATGAGTTCAGGAGAGTCATCACCACGGTTGTCTTTATCATCTTGTTAGTCCCTCCTAAGGAGTCGAGAAGGATTCTACTACAAACGTACGCCTTCCACGATTGTGAGGAGGCTATCACAGCTTAAATCACGGCATGACTTTCCACAGGGGATAGTTACGCAAATCCCCATCTGCCTTGCCTTGGGAATGGAGGTTTCTAAACCAATTTCATGATGCTTCATTTTATTCACAGGCTGGCATTATTAAAATGTATTTTTTAATGCTAGCTTTGAGCATTAGTAAAATTTTTCCACTTATACTCATTTAACCCTGAGGAGAAGTGGCAAATATGTACACTGCTAAATATGCAGGCACTGGGGAAAGAGCTAACAGCCCAGTAAGAGCCAGCCAGGAAGCCAGGACTGTTGCCAGGAGTGCGTGAGTGGGGCAAGCTACAGTAAGGTTGCAATGTGTTTTCTCAGCAGCTCTTTTCTCTGGCTTCACATAGGATTTGAAGAACAAAAGAAATCCCCGTCTGGTGCCATATACATTACTAGATGAGCGTACCAAGAAGTCCAACAGGGACAGCCTGCGTGAAGCTGTTCGCACATTTGTTGGTTATGGGTATAATATTGAGCCATCGGACCAAGAGCTAGGTAACGAGTTGAGATTGTTCATTCTGGCCCCAATTTACTTAACAGGGAAATGCTAAATTTAAACAGGTCTAACTTGTACTATTAATAGTATTGGTGCTGAGGAGCACTAAACTAAACAGCATACCTTTTTTTTTTTTTTTAACAAAAGTAATGGGACCACATTTGATATAACACATCATTCCATTGACAGATGTTTCTGTGATGGGCATTTCTGTGACCCAGTCCCACAGGGAAGACATTATCTTCCAGGGTAGCTGAGCTCTGGGGGATACCTGGTCACAAAACCAAGTCATCTTTTTTTCTCTTATCTTCCAAATATGTGAATATCAGCTTACTACTGGATTGGGTAATCACATCTCCAGATTAAATTCTAGTGCTGATTAAAATTACCAGCTTATAATTGATGAACATGTCATTGTGATCCCATACCCCTGGAGGTACTATAGGCCAAAAGGGCAGTATTATAAGTGGTTAAGGGGCTGATTTTGGAGTCAGACCTGGGTTCACATCTTTAATCCTCAGTTTACTGACTCTGTGACCTTGAATAAATGACTTTACCTCTCTGAGACTCTGTTTTTCCATTTGTAAAATGAAGACAATATTACTGACCTCATAGGATTGTTGTGTGGGAAAACTGAGCTATGGTCTCTAAAAGATCTACTATAAAGTAATCACTCAGTAAATGGTAGCTTGTACTATTATGATAATGATGATCCATTATGCACAGATAGTGGGCAACCTGTACCCATTCTCAGTTGTTGTTGTCAAATTCCTTTGAGGAATGCTACCTAGTTATTAAAGGTCTGTGTTCTCTCTTTCCCTCCTATACCCTCTACTCACCTTCCTTCTCGCAATAGCTGACCCGGCTGTGGAGAAAGTCAGCATAGACAAGATCCGATTCTTCCGGGTAGAGCGGTCTTATGCAGTGAGATCTGGGAAGTGGTATTTTGAGTTTGAGGTGGTGACCGGAGGAGACATGCGGGTCGGCTGGGCCAGGCCAGGCTGTCGACCTGACATCGAGCTGGGTGCTGACGACCAAGCCTTTGTGTTTGAAGGCAGCAGGGTGAGTCTGTATAGTGTCCACACATCCTCAGTTTAAGTTTTCCTTCTCCAAACATTTCCTTGGAAGCTAAAAGTACTGAGTGTCTGGATCTCTGGCTTCAAAGTGAGTGATCACCACCACTGGCTAATTTAGGCATTGAATGAACATTGCCTACTGGTTGTTTTTTTGCTCTTTATGCTGGCAAAGGGGAGGACTGTGAGTCCAAGGCCTTTCTCTAATCGCTTCCATATCTGCTCTTGTCCTGAGCCCATGGACCCCACTCCAGAGGTGACTCAGGACATTATGCTGGTAGTATGTTGGGAAATCGTACCAATTTGCCCTAGAGAGAATTCTGTTTGTTGCCATAGCTGTGACTAGGAATCAGGAGACTCAGGCCACCTTTTCTGATCAGCCTTGTGTGTCTTGGTTTTGCTTGTTTGTAACAGAGACCACTCCTCCCTGTGAGTTATCCTTGGTAAAGAGGTGAGTGCCCCCATAGAAATCACGTACCACTACTAGTTAAGAGATATTGCTGATATAATCATTTGTCCAGCTCCAGGGGGCCTCTAGAACCTCCATTTCTCTAAGCCCTGGGGTCTTGTTTTCTAGGGCCAGCGTTGGCATCAAGGGAGTGGGTATTTTGGGCGTACCTGGCAGCCAGGAGATGTGGTTGGATGTATGATTAACCTGGATGATGCTTCGATGATCTTCACACTGAATGGGGAGCTGCTGATCACCAACAAAGGCTCTGAACTTGCCTTTGCTGACTACGAGATTGAGAATGGTAAACTTACTACCCTCCCCTGATCCCAACTTCATGAGGCTGAAAGAAAACCCAGGGAGAGCTGAGTGAGCTCCTCTTCCTCCTTATTTAGGGTACACTGTTCTTTGCATATTTGAAACCCTAATGGTGAAGATTATCCCTTAGACTATCAGTTGTGAAAAATTAGGACAAATAATAGTGATAGTTGGCAGCATAAATTCTCAACTTCCAAATTGATTGACAGAGCAGCTCTCCTCTAATTTCCTGCCCTGTGACTTGTCATTTCAAGAGTCCCCAGGTTTACCAGTATTACAAAGAAAATGCTTATTGTATGATATATGACTAAGGTCTTCGGCAGAAGAGAAAAATCAGTGAATTAAAGGATTATCCTTTTATTTTGATTTGAATTGTCAGTCTGCATGTTTGTGTAATTGAACTTGATGCTTTGATGAGAACCACTGAAACACAAAAGTTAGATTTAGCTGTTCCCTTGAATAAAATAATTTATTTTGAAATTCAAACACACTGTGAGACCCAAGCAGAGTTGCACTTATTAATGGCCATGAATAGACCACAATCAGGATAGTGCTTCCAGCTACACAAAGGAGCAATTGGAGCTTATTATTTCTTGTCTGCATAACTACATTATGCACCCAAGATCGTTGACATGTAGGGTCAAGAGCTCTGGACTGCAAGCTGGGGGACCTGCTGCTGATGTGCTGTGTGCCTCACAGGGAGTCTTGGCTTGGCCTCTCTGGATTTTTGTTTTTTCATCATACCAGAGAATAGGAGGGTAGATGAAATAAAATCCAGTGTTCTTCCCAGACATAAACTTCAGTGGCAGTGACTTTCTACCTGCTCTGTGAATACCCTCGTGCTTGGTGCGATGCCATCATCTGCTTCTTCATGACAGATGAGGAGGATGCTGTTCTGGATCAGGAGACCTGAGATCTTGCTCTGCCTCTGCCCCCGCCCACCCATGACATCTTAATTAACTGTATTGAACCTCTTTGGGCCTCATTTATCCCTCTGTAAATGAATAGGGCTCCTAGTAGCTCTAACTTTTTGAGACTTTACAAAAAGAAATAGTTACTGCCTAGGAAGCTAAAAAGATATAACTGCATGTGCAAGAGCACAAATACAGGCTTGTGTGTGTATGTTATAAATCCTCTTTATTGACAGAGTGTTTTTGACTTTGTAAATGACTTTCACACACTTTTTATAGACACCTATTATGTGCAACATGCATATCCAACTGTACCCTTAAAGAGCTTTAAAGATTTGTCTAAGAATGAACTATTTGGAGAAATAAAGTTTGCATGTCAATATATTTTCCTAGAAGAACAGGATGATCAAAGTCAGATAGGGTCATATTTTAGTGCCTGAAGAGGTTAGTAGTGCCTGAAGAGGCCTGCCTTTAGTTTCTGAAGAGGTTTAAAACCAACGTTTTAAAGAAAGAATCCTATTTGGGGAGACAAGTGGGAATGACGTTGCCAGCAGAAGGAATGGCTTGTGTTCTGGTTCAGGGGCGGAGGAGCAGGAATACTGCAGATCACATCAGAACAGTGTAGAAGGACCGCTGGATACTTCCCAAGCAACCACCACCTGCAGCGTTCTCTTCCTGAGGCAAGGAGGAAAACAAAGAGCTTAGAAGAGTCAGGCACATCCCCAAGGAAAGCAGTTTTCTGGGGTAGGAAGACTCCAAAGATCAGGGACCTTTTCCTGGCCCTACTATTGTGTGAGCTGCAGAAAGTGACTCATCTATGAGTCTTTGGCTCAACTCTAAGGAGGAGATAAGAATCTTGTATGTTGTGCAGACTTACCAGAACTTTGTAATGTCCAAAGCCTTGATCCTCAAAGTGTGGTCTGCTTGTTAGAAATGCGGAATCTTGCCTTGCCCCAGACCAGAATCAGAAACTGCATTCTGACAAGACGCTCGGGTGATTTGCATGCACATTGAAGCATGAGAAGCAGCAGTCTATTGCATACACAAATGCAAGTCATAGCGGTATTAAAGAGCTCGATTTCTAGTTGTAGAATAAGATGAAAATATGAAAAGGTTAATAATGCAAAGCAGTAAATTATAAATGGCAAGTAACTAATACAGACTGAGAGTTCTGTAAGAGTGAGATTCGAATTGAATGTTAAATAAAGAATGCATCTACCTGTAAGGAGAAGGGTGTTCCTGGCAGAGGATGTAACTAGAATGATGCTGTGGCATCAGGAAACTTCAGGAAAATGTGGAACAGTTTGACTGGAAGATTTACGTGTGGAATTTAGGATGACGAAGCTGGAAAGATAAGATGCCGATAAGATAGCCTTGAATTGTAATGCTCAGCCTTTTCATTCAAGAAACTATTGTCTATTCTGGGCCAAGCACCCTTGCCCTTCACCCTCTAGGAAATGTGGGGGTGGGGAAGGAACTCGTTATGGATTTGAGCAGAGGAATACTATAAAGGAGAGGGATGTTTTAGGATAACCCTGCCTTTAGAGATCATCTGTGTTGTAAAGAAAGACATGCCTCATAGGCCTTTGAGTACAGGGACATGATTTGACCTTCAGAATAACAAAGTCTGTTATTAGGACGAGGTTTTATAATAGAATTGTACTGTAATATGTTAGCACATTGTACTGTCATACTGTGTCACACTTTAATAACACAGAGACGAGATAATTGGAAAGCTCTTTCAGTTCTGCGATGGCTTGAGAGTTGGCGGAGGGGCAGTTGAAAGGAAGTCGATGTGCCATTCTTCGATAACAATAGCCCAGGGGCCTGGCATAACCATATAGCATCTCTCTGCATAAAGGGGAAAGAGGCAGTGGATCTTGCCTTGAGTTGTTAGGAAAAGCGTCTGTTGAAAATAAAACATTTTCCAAATTGTAGCCCCCCTTAAAACAAAATGCCCTCTATGGGTGTGTTCTTCTGGTCACCAGCGTGTCAGCCCAGATGCAGGCCACTACCCCAGTGACAGCTGTGCTGGGGGAAGTCTTTAGCCCGCTGGGGGAGAAATCAGGGCAGACGTTACCGTTCATGGCTGTTTTTCCCTCTGGGTTATTTATCAGTTGTCCCCTCCATCCTCTTCTGCATCATAGGTGATATGCCCTTATTTGCTTCATTAGGATTTTTCTATTATTGTTCCCTACCCTGGTCCCTGGCCCGGACCATCACAGCTCTCAACGTTGTCGCCTACAGGTGCCTGAAAGCTGAGAAGCCTCCAAGGTGAAACCTTTGTTATTAGCCTTCTCTTTTCCTCCATTTAAAGGAAAGGAAGATAAAATCCTGAACCTCCTGCCAGACCTTAGAATGTGTCATCTGGAAGAGGCTTTGGTACAGTCTCCTGTGCTGCCTCTCTGCCAGGCACTCCCCTGAGGGACATCCTGCCTCCTGCGACATCTTTGGTGTCTTCAGGGGCAGCGTCCCAGGCTGTTCCTGCCCATTGGCCTATCAGGGTTTGACAGATCCCTCAATTCTGTTGGCAGCTCTTCACAAGGCAGAAAATAAAACACTTATTTGCAGGAAGCGTCACTGCCATCTGCAGGCGCACGCTGTGGTACCCAGGGTCTCCTGTCATTCTCTCTCCAGACAGGTGTGGCTGTGGCAGGAGAGCATGGTCTCTTGCTTCCCGTGTTTTCTACAAGGCTTGTGACCATCTCAATGTTGTCCCTGAACTCGTTCTTTGCAAGGCTTAGCAGGAAATCAGAAGGAATGGATAAAACACGCGCTGCTGTGTTGAGACGCTCGGAAACGCCCCCAGGATAGTCCGAGCAGTCATCCAACCACCGCTCCCTGAGACCTCAGTTTTTCCCTTCCTCATAGTGATTCTCTTTCGTGTCCTTCTTCAGTTTGAAATGGATTGAAAGTGGATCTATCATTTGGATTTTCTAGAGAGCCGAATTCTTTCTGAACTCCTGAATTGTAAGAAGGTGACCTCCCTGCTATCCTGCTCCTAATCACAAAATCAGTGTGAGGCCTTGTAATACCAGGTTTATCAGAACGTGGGGCCCTCTACAAAATGTCATGTGTGCATTCTTGCCTTTTCTTTCTTGGGACGAGAACTCTGTATACACGTTGGCTCCAGACAATGGCATTTGCGAATTTCCTGCCCACACCTCTTCAAAGACGTCAGCAGTTACATCTCTTAGGCTGCATGTGAGGAGAAGGTATTCTTCTTTGTTTTTCTTTCTTCTTACTTCTCCAGTCTCATTTGAGGCTGCGGGTTAGTTGAGTGGTGTGTGAAGTGCAGGTCCTTGTTTATGACACTCAGGGCTCATAGTAATGTCGTGTGACCTCGCTAAATGGATCCTTTTATCCAGATTAATTCCAGAGAGTCGTACGGCCACCTGTATAGAGGTGGCCCTTTTTCTCAAAGGGGCCTGGAGTGCATTGTGATCATGGGTCTCCAGCTGCCTAATCTAGAGGCAAACCAGTCAACTACATGACACTTTGGAAAATCATTTGAAAAGCAGAAGAAGAGTTAGTCACAAAGCACGTTAGTTTAGATAATAATTAGGAAACAGGCATCCTAGCCTCGGTCCCCATTGCTTTCTCTGGACTCCTGCTCAGGCAGCTTTGTTCACATGCTGGCCCTGCAGTTTACTGGGTAACAGACATTGAGCAAGTTAGTCAACTTTCTAAGCCTCATCTGTAAAATGGGCATAGTAATGAGCTGAATCTGTAGAGCACTAAACCTGACATTTAGAAAGTATTTCATAAGCATCAGCTGCTGCGGTTTACCACATCATTGTTGTTCCCCCTCATCTGTCTACCGTGCAGAGTTATAAAATTACAAGGTGTCTAAATGCCTTAAGCAAAGAAGGTTTGGAAATGGAGAGATCATTAGCTAGAGCCTCCTAGCCAGGTGGAGAGAGCTGATTAAATGTATTCAGTTATCAAGTCTTTTTCCCCAGAAAGTGCTGGTGCCTTATGAGAATTCATCTTTCCTCCCTGTCCATTTTGGGTTTTCTCTTTTCTGCCTCAAGCCTTGGACTTAGCTTTTCTGCGGCTGCTTTCCAGAGCTGCCCCAGGTGTGCCCACTTGGCCCCAGGAGGTCCTCAGTACTCTCTGCCTCCCATTGCTCTGTGTCCATGACTTTGGTTTCCCTGCCTTTTCTCACACAGTGTTCAGCTCTGCCCTGGAGAGAGGGCTTCTGCCCCACAGGGACACTTAACTCTGCAATGAGTGTAGTCCTCTGCCCTGGGACATAACCGCTGTTTAAGCTGGGGCATTCGTCCCCTGTGACCCTCACTCCCTCTCTTGTACGTTGACTGACAGCTGGGCTATGACTCAGAGGGTGCAGGATCTTATCCCATTTTGTCATTTGCCCTTCTTGTGACCTTGGTCAAGTCCATTGGCTCCTCAAGTCCTCAGTTTTATCCTCAGTAAAGTGCTGTTCCTTCTGCTGATGTTTGGGAATGAGGAGGAGCCCCAGGTCCCTAGGAAAAAAAGCTTCATGCAAGTATTACCTTTTTCCCGTTACATCATCAGTGGGTCTGTAACTAGGACGCTATTTACATGTCCCGAGGCTAAATCCTTGTAGCTTCCTCCCGCTCGGGCTTTTACACCTGCTGCTCACTCACTCCACCATTCAGGTTCATGGAGAAGAAAGGCGAAGAGAGACGTTCTTTAGACATCCTATTCCTTGCTTGCATCAAGGCTAGAATGCTTCGTGAACTTCATGATCATGGCTCCAAGATAAAATTATTAGACTAGTGGTTTTCTTGTTACCCCCCTTAGCAGAATAACCAAAATACTGCCTTGGGAGTAGGGATAGTTACAGCAAAAGCATTCACCCTTTCATATTCCATTCCTTGTCCCCATTTGATAAGCTCCTTGGCATTGGAATAGTTTCTTCTCTTTCCTTTGCATCTTGCCATGGCACATAAAAGCTCTCTGTCCCATTGGGGATCCAAGAAATTTTGCTGACAAGCAATTCTTATTCTACACTGTAGTCAGATTTCCAATGGTTGCTTATTTATAAATATCTCTGTTGATAGAAGGGAAATGATTTCATCTATCCATCCCTAGCACAAAAATGCAAGAAGCAAAACAGTGCTCAGGATGTCACATGAACGAGTGCTTTTCTGATTGATCAGTCCATCTACTATTCTTAGAGGCAGGACTGCTGGTCTATTCTGTCCTTGGTGGCCCTGAGAGGAGGCTCTTTGTACAGACATCACTGTCATTCTTCTTGCATTAAAGTTCTCTGTTATTTAGAGCACACATCTGTGTCCTAAGTGAGTTCATAGTTTCTGAAGCCAACCAACTAGTTTTTGAGAGATTTGCTTTTCACTTATGTGACTTACTATTTACATAGAAACACCGTGGCTTAGTTAACAGTATATAAGCACTCACTCTAGGAACAGTGCATTCTGAAGTTTATTGAGCTTCTTCAGGACAGCTATTTTGAATTCTTTGAAAGGTCACATATCTCCGTCATTCCAGGATTGGTCACTGGTACCTTGTTTAGTTTGTTTGGTGAGGTCATGTTTTCCTGGATGTTTCTGATGCTTGTGGATATTCATCAATGTCTGGGCATCGAAGATTCAGTATTTATTTTAATCTTCACAGTCTGGGCTTGTTTGAACCCATCCTTCTTGAGAAGGCTTTCCAGGTATTCCAAAGGGAATCGAAGGTTGCGATCTTGGTCTTTGGTCTATGCAGCTGTATCAGCCCTGGGGGTGCTCCAAGCCCAGTAATGCTGTGACTCCTGCAGACTCCTTGTGGTACTGGCTTGGTGGGCTTGGGTAAGATATGGGAGGATTCCCTGGATTACCAGGTAAAGTCTCTCATTCTCTTCCCTAACTCTTTGTCCTACACTGCTGGAGCTGGGAGAGGAGTGACATGGATACTCCCTCGTGGCCAACAGTCGCAGTTTGCACCTGAAGCCAGCCCAGTCTCACTCAAAGCCCATGGTGACTGTTGCCTGGCTACCTCTGATGTTTATTCAAAACCCAAGGGCTCTTTAGTCAGTGAGTGCTGAATCCTGCCAGGACTGGGTCCTTCCCTTCAGGGCAGCCTGTTTCTTTCTGGCCCAGGGTGGGTCTGGAGATGCCATACAACTCGGGGGCTTCAAGAGTCTGCTTGGTACTTTATTTTACTGTGGGTGAGCGGGTACCCAAGTTGCTCCCCCAGCATAGCACTCCCAGGGGAGGAGTGGCGTAGGCAAAGCAAGACTCGTTTCTGCCCTGCGCAGTGCCTCTTTCCTTGATATAATGTTAAAACCAGGTATTACAATGGCTCACCTGATTTTGGGTTCTTCTGAAGGTGCCTGTGTGGATAGTTGTTGAATTTGGTGTTTGTGCTAAGGGCCAATCTCTGGAGCTTTCTATCTGGCCCTCATGTTCTGCCCCCTCTGAAGAGTGCAGTTGGCCTTTGTGTCTATGAAGGAAAAAGTTCTTCCTGTTACATGTAAATGTTCCCAAAATTAGCCTTTAAATTTCCCTTGAAATGAAAATTTCAATACCTGTACTCAAGACTATATGTCCTGAACACATCTTTTTTTTGCACATAACCTGATGTCTTTTAGTCGCTGCTTAATTTCTTTGGTGCTGTCTCCAGGATTTCAGGCTGAGGTGTGGTAGTTTTCTTAGAGGGGAGCTCTAACCCCTGCTTTATCCAGCAGCCTCAAGGGCACTCCTTCCCCGCCAAGCACTCTCTGCAGCCTCAGCTGTCCTCCAGCCGCCTGCCTCTCACATCCTCCCAAATCCAACGTAATTAGTGCTTTCCCTGCTTTGCTGATTTGTTGGTCCACAATTATGATTTATAAATAGCCCACAAGCGAGAACACCAAACAATTTGAACTTCTGTTTTGGTCTATTCTGCATGGTAATTTTTAGTATGATCAGGATACAGATGCGAGCTTGGGGAGACGATAGCTGTGGGAAGGGAGCTGTTGTCTTTGGCTCCTGTTTGAAACTCTCCCCTTCCCGCTTAGGTGGGAAGGAGGACAGTGGTCTAGGAGGAAGGGAGTTTGCATAATAAATTGTGTTTTGGAATCAAGCAGAATCGTAATGCTAGCATTTAAAACTTCTTAAAAGCTGGTGCTGGAATGATACTCTCAAAGCATGAAGGACCTCTCATTTCACTGGGGAAGATGCTGAGCCCCAGAAAAGTTAGGCACTTTGCCCAAGTCATCATTTTTTATTTTAAATAAATTTTATTGTGTATATTTAAAGTATACAACATGATGCTATGGGACATGTACAGATAGTAACAAGGTTACTATAGTGAGGCCAATTAACATATCCATCATCTTACATAGTTATCCATTTTTGGTTTTTGTGACAAAATCTGCTCACCAAGTCATTCTTTGGGCTTGCTGTGTTGTTTTGTTTTTGGTAGTATTTAAATTTTCCCAGAACCTAAGATCAATTTTAACAGAGGCATAGATAAAGAATTTCTCTTTTTCTCATATTGGTTTTACTTTTCTAGTTGGTATTTATTTACATCTGAAGAATGCTCTTAGCTGGAAGATGTTTTTCCCAAATCGTTTTGAACCAAGCTCACTTTTCTTTCCCATCTACCAAGGGCAGTGGCAGTGTCCACGTGGCCTCCTGTTGTTGCTTGTGTGTGCCGGGAAGAAAGGCAAAGGGTTGTGTCCCATGTTTCCTTCTGGGACAGAAAGCCCCTGGGCAAGCAAAGGTCAGGTTTCCTCACAGCACCTGGGACGGTACTGCGGGCTGAGGCAGGTTCTCTGTAACTCTTCACAGGCTTCGTGCCCATCTGCTCTCTGGGGCTATCTCAGATCGGCCGCATGAATCTCGGGACAGACGCCAGTACCTTCAAGTTTTATACCATGTGCGGCCTCCAAGAGGGCTTCGAGCCTTTTGCTGTCAACATGAACCGAGACGTTGCAATGTGGTTCAGCAAGCGCCTCCCGACGTTTGTCAACGTGCCGAGGGATCACCCACACATAGAGGTAACGTTACATGTCGTGGGTGGCCCTGGCAGGGCCGGTGGGCCAAGGCACTAAGCTCCCACTAAGTCTCCTGTCCCCAGGCAGCTGCTTACCTAAGTCCCTGTCCTGGACGCTTACCCGCCACCACCCCACTGGCCCTCAGAGCCGTAGTTGCAGGCTCCTTCACTGGGGCAGCTCAGTGGCACCTTGTAAGAGACAGTCAACCTTGCAGGCTGATCCCCAGCTGTTGGGCCACTGCATTTCCTCCAGATGTGCCTACACTGGTAATGTCATAGTCATGCAGTGTCCAGAGACTTTAAACATTGCTTTAAAAAAAAAAAAAAATTTCAATACCTGTGCTCAAGACTACATGTCCTGAACACATGTTTTCATATGCCCATAACTTGATGTCGTTTAGTCGCTGCTTGCTTTCTTTGGTGCTGTCTCCAGGATTTTAAGCTGAGGTGTGGTAGTTGATTATGCCACTCCCACCTTCTGGGGGGCACAGAGGAGCCTAAGATTGTAAGGAGCCTCCTCTGGGTTCTGGCTCTGAGTCTGCTTGCCTCTTTCCAGCAAGCTGACCATGGTTTTCCGTGGCGGGTGAGGGCGGGAGAGTGTTGCTAACCAGACCAGCTCCATGGCAGCATTGGTCAGGGCAGGTTCAAGGAACTGTAAGTTCCTTCACTTACCCTCCAGTGTGAATTCAAGCATCACTCTAATCCCCCACGTCCCCCTCAGTCATAAATAGTAGAGACTGTTATTTCTCTGACTCCTCCTTCACCGTTACTTTAGAAAGGTGGCTCATTAACTTTTGGAGGTCATGAACCCCTTTGCCAAACTGATAGAATCTAGAGGCCCTCTGCTTAGAAAAATATGCAAACCACACACAAATATTTAAGCATTCTCATAGACCCCAGCACAAGAACTGTTCTCTAGAGAACAGAGAGAAGCTCAGGTTATAAGAAAATTATTATTATAAGTCTCAGTTTACGGTATCCTCTGCAGCAACCCCTCTCACACACATTTCAAAAATCCAGCTTTAATCTTTCCTCCCCCACGTCCTCCCCCTGCAATGCTTGTGCCCAGAAACTGCAAACTCCCCCAGTATTTGGAGGAGGCTCCGGGAGCCTCAGGCTGTGACGGTGGCAGAGAAGGGTACTGGGCTGGGTCCCTCCTCAGGAGCTTTGGGCTTACTGGTGCTTTTTCCCTTAGATGTTCTCCTGCCCCAGTGACAGGCAAAATCTTGGGAAATATTCTCTGCTTTGGCCACTCGTCCCTGACCTAAAAGGTCGTCAGCCTCTATAGATACTACCCTGCATCTCCCAGATGCCACACCCGCCTCTCTGGCATTTATTCTCCACTCCTGGCCTTGCAGAGAACCCAACGGGCCCGTCTTCAAATCTCTAATTTCTCCAACCAGGAGCAGATCTTTATTTTCTGTAGGACAAGGTCCAAGTAATGATGAGAGTCACAGTTTGGCTGGCACCGGCGAAAGCTCACTCTCACAGTTCTCAGAATGCCTTGCCGTAAATGCTGCATGTCAGCGCGGGAAGAAGGGCCAGGGTCGAGGTCAGGCCCTCCGGTGTGTCAGCGCAAGCACTTGTCCTGTTTCCAGGTCGTGAGGATTGATGGCACCATGGACAGCCCGCCTTGCCTCAAGGTGACCCACAAGACGTTTGGCACGCAGAATAGCAATGCCGACATGATCTATTGCCGTCTGAGCATGCCTGTCGAGTGCCACTCCTCCTTCAGCCACAGCCCCTGTCTGGACAGCGAAGCTTTCCAGAAAAGGTGAGGGCGAGGCCTCTGCTTCTCACAGGTGCTCGCTGTGTCTGCTATAAAGTTGGCTTTCTGCTTGTTTTTCACTCTGCTTCAGCACAAGAACTCTGGGGATCGGGTTCTGTCTTTCAGTGAGGTAGAGAAGTGAGGATGTGTGTGCACACGTGTGCATACGAGTGCACTTGTGTGTTTGTGCAACGCGTAATTAAGAAACCAATCGTAATACATGAGTGGATTAATAAAATGTGGTATATGTATACCACGGAGTACTATTCAGCTTTAAGAAACAATGGTGATATAGCACCTCTTGTATACTCCTAGATAGAGCTGGAACCCATTCTAAGTGAAGTATCCCAAGAATGGAAAAACAAGCACCACATGTACTCGCCATCAAATTGGTATTAACTGATCAACACATAAGTGCACATATAAGAATAACATCTATTGGATGTCGGGCAGGGGGAGGAGGGGACGGGTATATGCATACACAAAGAGTGCAATGCACACCATCCGAGAGATGGACATCCTTGAAACTTGGACTCGGGGGAGAGGGGGGTAAGGGCAACATATGTAACCTAAACATCTGTACCCCCATAATATGCTGAAATAAAAAAAAAAAAAAAGAAACCAATTGTGCTAAACAGACTCACAGCTCGCGGAAAAGTTTCTGCTCTTTTCACACGTAGCTTCCTTGCCGCCCACAATTCCCATGTTTTGGGAGTAAAAGGAACGTGAGTGCATGAGAGGGAGCAATTGTTGTTGCTTTTGTGTGAAATTAGAAGTTTCTGGAGGCAGATACTGCATTCTTTGCATAACTGTGGGCATCACCAGTCCCTGCAGCTGTGTAACTCATAAGCGATGTGGCTTCTTCCTTCTTGATAAGGAATATATTCCCTGCTGTCTTTTTTCCTCTGATGTCTATTTTTAATCATTCATGTATGTTTGCCATCTGGAGCTGCCTTGTTCAGGTTTTCTCTAGAGTTCACTATCTACCAAGCTTTTAAACAAGCACAGCTGCTTGAGAGAATAGGCTCCCCATTCAGAGGTATCCCTGGCGCTGTTACTGCGATCTCCCCATCTCCCCTTTCAGCCCTAACTTAGCATCCGGGCTGAGGGACATGAGCTGGAAGTCACAGCCCTGCCTCGTGGTAGCAGCTCACAAACGAACAAGTCCCAAGACTGGTTGCAGTCACTGGTGTTTAGGAAATAGCCAGTTTCCTAGACTTGCCTTGATCATTAAAGGTAGATCAATTGCCTGTCAGAACTGTGGGATTCTCTATACAGCCGAGAAACTAAAACGTGGATTATCTTCCCCCCAGGAAACAGATGCAAGAAATACTCTCTCATACAACAACAGTAAGTAAATGTGCTCAATTATAGTTTTAATTATTTCATTCTTTGTTGTGCCTGGTAATATGCCCCTTACAGCAAAGATCTGTCTAGAGATCCTCTTTAATTGCCAATTACTCTGTCTTTTAATATCCATCTTGATGCTGCCAGAATACGTCTGTGGCATTTCTCTAATGGGAGAAAGAAAAATGGTTATTCATTGCAAAGCAGAAGCCCTACCTGGAGCTCCTAATTGGGCATCACTGTATACTTGTTGCCCATTTGCCATCAGGGACCCAACACTGCCTTTCTGATTGAAATGAGCAGCAGTTGGAGAGCTCTCAATTAGATCCCCTTGTTTGCTCTTTTGTGTAAATTTCCATGAGTCAGCTTCCCATGTCTCTGTGCGGTGCCAGGAGTTACACTGAAAGCGATCAAATGGGGAGAAGGAGCAGGAAGCTAGTCCAGAAGGTGGGAGCTACTTTTGTCCCCCTTTCCATAGCTGGACAGTAGTAGGAAGGCAACACTTCCTAATTTCTTTCTTTTTCTCATTCTTCTTTAGCACCTGGAAAAAATCATGTCTGTGGACAAAATGTATGTCAGCTCTTCTATAAAGTTATCCTACAATACTGAGCTCATAGGATAACCATCATCAGGAGTAAGATTCTTACTGTGGTGAATCCCACACTTAGTATGTGTGGGACACTGTGCTTAACACATTGTGTCACCTTCTTATTTCATCTCCATTTAATTCATTTAAAATTGATTTAATCAGCAAACCTTGCGATGGTCAGTATTATGCACAGAGAAGGGAAAATGACTTGTGCGAGGTCACACGATGAATACCTGGCAGTGCCAAGATTCAAGCCCAGGTTTGTCTGGGTGACCCTTTTTCCTTCCATTCAAGAAAATTTGATGGCCTACACATAAGAGCTACTTCATTATGACTAAATCTTCTCAGTTTCATAAAGAATGATGAGGCAGTCACCTTCCTTCATTCTGTAGCTATTATTGCAACATAGTGATAACCTCGAGAATTGTATGATCCCTGCAAGAACTGCTGCCCTTCTCAACCCTGCCTGGGGTTGGGTGTGACAGCCACACAGAGCACATTTGGTCACAACATGGGCTTTTGCAACTGCTTTCAAGACTTTCCTGAAAAAAGCCTTGGACCCCCCTGTAGAAGTAGAAAGTCACAGGAGTGCTCTGACCCCTATTACCTCTTGGAGGGCGAGGACTGTGTCCAGCTCTCCCCACAGCCCGGGTTGGCCTGGCGCCCAGGAAAGGGCCCGGGTTCTGTTTCTGTGCTGACCATTCTGCGCAGCTGCTGCTGACTCCATGGCCAGCATCTTCTGAGCAAAGGGTGGTAGATTAAGCGCTTGCTTCTCCAGGTGCTAAAGCAAAACAGAAAAGGAAAAATTAGGAAGTCAGAGTCTTTATCAGCCTTCCTTCCAGGTCTAGAGTGTAGTCTCCCTCTATAGCCCTGTGTGCTGTTGCAGAACAGAAAGGGCCAGGGGGGCCCCTGGTTGTTTCTGCTTCTTGAGCCCCCGCCTCCTCCCATGGGGGCCACTGACCCCTGTGTGGTCTCTCCACAGCAGTGCTACTACGCTGTCCGCGTCTTTGCCGGACAGGACCCCTCCTGCGTCTGGGTCGGATGGGTGACTCCAGACTACCACTTGTACAGTGAGAAATTTGACCTGAATAAAAACTGCACGGTGACTGTCACCCTGGGGGATGAAAGAGGCCGGGTCCACGAAAGGTAAGGGGCTCCCTTGAGGCAAGGCCTCCTCACTCCTCCCATAGCCCACCCCCCAGCCTCTCTGAAAAGGGGAAAATGAGGCACAGGCTTGAAATCCCTAAGTAAAACGAGCTGGGGGTGTACTACAACAGTGGGAAAGAGTGTGGATGGAGATAGAAGGTAATGTCATCACGCATATAAACCATGACCCAGGGATGGGAAAGCTAGACAGGCACTGGGAGTCTGTGGTCCCTCTCAGAGTTATTTCCATGATCTCTGGATAAGCCCCAATTTCTGCACTATCAGAACAAGGCAGAGAAAATCCCTGGGTGCTTGAAAGAAGTTGGTTCAGAAGAAATAAAAAGATGGACCACATCACACAGCAGCTGATAAACTCAGAATTCCTCATTCCAAGAGTTTGTAATGACTGAAAACATAAGAAATATAAAAGAGACATGGAAAAATCATGAATAAAAACCACTGACTAGAAATCAGGGATCTTAGGGAGAATGTGTTTTAGACACACCTCTACCCTCACCCTGGTCGACTGGCACTGTCGCCAGAGAAGACATCCTTGGCCAGATGTGCCCCAGAGGTGACTCAAGAAACCAGGACAT
This sequence comes from Indri indri, assembly GCA_004363605.1. Lineage (NCBI taxonomy): Eukaryota > Metazoa > Chordata > Mammalia > Primates > Indriidae > Indri > Indri indri. The sequence goes on from RJWJ010002266.1 coordinate 72,549, forward strand.
ATGGTTTCTATTTATGTTTCCCGCCTACATGTGGTACAGGGGCATCTTTTCCTACACAGCCATGTATAGAGATGTAATAAGTTGTTTCTCAAGCCGGCCTTCACTCTCTACAAAGACAAGACCATCTTGCAATTGCATTTGAGAGACTCCTGTCTCACCAAAGGCTCATGGCCAGAGGTGAGTCACAGCTGTGCCGTGAGGGACCAGTGTAGGCAGGGGGTTAAGAGCACAGGCTCTGGAAGCAAACTGCCTGGGTTTCCAGGACTTACTAGGAGTGTGACCTTGGACCTGTCACTTAACCTCCCTGGGCTTTGGTCTCGTCTGTGAGATGAGAGTATTAGTTCTGATCTCATAGAGTACTGTGAGGATTAAATGAGTTAATTCATAGAAAAATGCTTAGCAGAGTATCTCAACTCAAGCACTCAGTAAATATTAACAATTATTATTATTGCCATCATTTAACGTCTATCATGTTATCAGAGTCAGAACAGATGTTACAAGCAACATTGGGTTTAGATTGGAAAGGAAAATACATGAAAGCAATTGGCCAATCCAGGCTTTGTTCTTCAGCCATAAGAAAAAAAGGCAGAAATATCTATCTCATTTGGATTGTTTTTTAATTTTATTTTATTTTTACTCAAGCCTCTTCCCAGAAGAATCATTTGGGTTTATTGCTCCAGTTTGCTGGTTCTGCCATACCAGACAGATAACTTGATTTATCTGAGCCTCAGTGACCACATTTATTGTGAAAATTAACTGACGTGTTAGCACCTAGGATAAGACCCAGTATACGGTAGGCACTCAATAATTCTTAGTTCTTTGTACCACATAATAAGAAATAAATACAAAATCAATTTTCAGATGTCTTAGGGCATTTTGAATTTGTGCCCTTTAAAATATGACCAGAGCCAGCTACTTCACATTCCTACAGCATCAATACATTATTAATTGAATTCCGTATTAGTCATCCTCATAGTTAGCACTTTAATCACTAAAAAACAGTACTAACATGGCTGCAATTAAACCTTTATGGTAATCTGACAATGCTATAACCCTGCAAGAGGCAGTTTGCACCTGTCCCTGCATGAGGATATTCATACTGAGTAAGCAGCCCCATGGCAGAAGGATCCCTGGAGAATCCTAACGGAACCCTGGGCTTTCCAAATGAGAGCATAGACCAGAGACGTAAAGTGACTCTGAGAGTCTACAGCGTCCATTCCAGGATCTCTCCACCACAAGGCGCTGAACCCACTTTCCCTGCGCCTGGAGTGGCCTTGTCCTCCATACAGCTGACACTGCGACAGGAAGCCAAGCTGAGTCATTTCAGATTGATCTTAGGACGTTTGAAGGGGCTGCTTTTGCATGAAGTATGGAGTGATACTCTCATTGAACTTGAGCAAAATCACACTATGTTACTTGAAGGGACCAGGCCCCTCAGGATGAACTTGGTAGGAGACACAGTCAGCTGCCTCTTGCCCACAGCCCATCATGAGGGGCTCTGGGAATCATTTCTGCCACTGTACATCCTCTCCTCAGCCCACCCAGGGTGTGAAATCTTTCAGTTAGGGAATCAGGCTTTGGAGCCTCAAAGCCTGTGGGTTATTATAGTTTGCTTTTAAGTGTAAATGCCCACAATGGAGTTCTACATTCTGGAGTTTGGTGGACAGATAGCTAAGAAAGATGCCTAAGATGACGATTAGCCAGTAGAGCAGGAGCCAGAACTATTAGTGCTGGGGAGGGCAGGGCAGTATGGGTCAGGGAGGTGGCAGGGCCTCAGAGACAAATGGTCCCTACTTTGTAAGCCTCCCCAGACCTGCCATCCTAAGGAATGTGGGCCTGAGTTTTCAAGTGTTTGACCACCTTTTGCCCTGAATACCAGACTAGGACTCTCAACCCAGATTCTTGTTTCTGTCTCTTATTCCAAATCCATATGTAAGTTTGCCTAAGGCCGTATTCTCTCTGTGCCTCAGTTTCCCATCTCTAAGCTGGGAATACTACCATCCCCATTATCTGTTTCACAAAGGTGAATTGATATTGAGTTGGGACACAGTTACAGAACACTGTGCTCTTTGGAAGGAGGTAGCCTCACAGGTTGCCACATCCCTACACAGAATGGCTCATGCCTGAGTGAATTGAGTTGAAGCTGAATAAATTCATTTAAGAAAAAAAAAATATTTGGGGCTTATGAGAAAGTTTCCTAAGAAGGTTTCTGGGGCGTTTCATTCCTGAGTCTTGATCACAAGCTGCCCATGTCCAGATTCTGTGCCTTTTCCTCTCTCTCTCTGGCTCCTAGTGTGAAACGCAGCAACTGCTACATGGTCTGGGGTGGGGACATTGTGGCCAGTTCCCAAAGATCCAGTCGGAGCAACGCAGACCTGGAGATCGGCTGTCTTGTGGATCTGGCGATGGGCATGTTGTCCTTCTCAGCCAATGGGAAAGAACTCAGCACCTGCTACCAGGTAGGGGCAGCTTCAGGGGCCAAGGCAGCGGTGTCCCAGGTCTGGTGTTCAGTACTGTGTTCCCTGTTCTTCTCCATGTTCGGCATCCCTGCCACACATTGGCTCACTGAGCCAGTGACCCCAGGTGGTCCACGAGTCAGTTAGGACAAAAAATAAACAAAGTGACTTCATTTTGCACAGAGAAAGAAAGGGGGGGTGGGAATCATATTTATTGGTTGTTCAGATATGCTGGTCATCTTTCCAGAAGATGAAAAAGCTTTTCCTTGGTGCTGAGCTGTAAAAGGTTATTCATTTATTTCATAAATGTCTATCTCTGTGCAGCCTGTATGATACCTGCACGGTATACGATGCAAGGTTTAAAAGGTGAGCAAAAATACTTCTCACTTTAAGAAACTTCTATATTCAAAATAGAAATCTATAAAAACTGATTGATTTGTGAGATAGTATTCTCTTTGCAAAAAGGTTATTCACATTCCCTATGACCTACCTCACAGGACCCTTTGAGAATGTATTTATGTAAACAATGTGTTTCCTTGTTTCATGGACTGTGAACTTCCACAGAGCTACTCAGGAAAACCATCAGGCATATGTTAATGCATGTAGTTTTACCTGTCATCGGCCACTAGAAGCCTGGTCACCTTCATCCTTGATGGCCAGGTGAGCTTGGCCACCTTGCACCCTCCTCTTGAAGTTTTGCTGTGAATGTTAGCGCTCTAAAAAACTTTGAGAAATACTTCAGAAAGAAACTGTCTAACCAAGCATTTCTCAAATTATTTGACAAAGAAAAGCACTTTTATAACTTTATAACAATTAGTAATATTCTGTGAATCCTGAGTGCCACAGACCATTCTGTGGGAAATGCTAAGTTAAGGAATTAAATTTCTATATATAAACCTTCTTGACACTGCAGGAGAACAGAGAATCACATGTACGTGTCGACAGAGTGTTATGTCAGTTCAGAGAAGGAAGAGCTTGCTCCCATCAAGGGTGGTCAGGAAAATGTTCGTTAAGGAGAAATCTTGATTTTCAAGAAAAACGAAAGGATTTCTTTCAGGTAGAGAGAGCAGAATGTTCTAGGTTGAATGAATGGCACAAGAAGCATTATGGAGATAGGGAAACATACGGTGTGTTTGAGGATCAATGAACAGGATAGCATGGGGCTCTTATGGTTAGTGGTGAGAAATTTATCTGGAATGATAGAGACGTATAAATAGGAAATGGGGAGACATTGAAGGTTCTGAGCAGGAGAGTGACATTCAGTGTTTAAAACATCCAACCATCTTCCAGGGTCACCAGCTTTGCTAACTACAGCCGATTAAAAACATCCTGCTACTATGTAAATGGGTAAAACCCCTGACTGGTAGTTACCCTAGGTTACAGCATCCAGGCTGCAAAGCCTTTGGCAGCGGTTGTCTGGCGTGCAGCTGGAGAGATGGGGTCAGGGGCGGAGCAGACAGAACAGCCACCTCAAATCTGAAATGTTCATTGACCAAGAACGGCTGGACCAAACGCTTCCTGGAGTCTGGGAACAGCCTGCTGGCTTAGAGGCAGCTACCCTTCTCTGCTGTGCATGGCGCTCTCTGTCCCCGTCCCCCTCCTGGGAGAAAGTGGAGCCATCAACGCCACTTGGCAAGCTGGGTCCTGCAGCTGTAGCCCCACCAGCCATTTCTAGACAGAGGCGTTTGCAAAGCCAGGCTTTGAGACAGAAAGTAAAGTGCTATTCTTCCAGTACTTTCTCATGATTCCACCTCCCTCCACCCCCCAAGTCCCCTGAGAAATGTTTTATATACATTCTGTCCTTCAGAATCCATTAGCTTTTTCCCATTAACTTTTGAAATGAGTTTAATTGAAGGGTCCTCCCTGAGCTGCAGAGAACTCTAAAGCATCTAATAACTTTTAAGGCTAGTTGGTCTTTGGAAGTATAAAAAAAATGATTAATTTTTTTAAAAATGGCATTGGCTGCAGCAGTGACTTTCCTGCCTCAGGGAAGGGCCCATGATGTTGAGATGTTACAACAAGAAGGAGGACATTGTGGCACTTTTATCACACCTTCACAGTCGTTCCTGGGTAACATTGGGCTGGTCAGTTGTCTTCTTTGAGCTGGGTTCTGGCACCTACCTCCCGCTCTTTTCCCCACTCCATAGATCCTGATGACTCTGCTTGGCGATCCCAGGCCTGACTCCTGCCCTGAGGCAGGATGCTGCAAATGGGAGAGTGTCAGGGCTCTGTCCAGGGATCCACGGGAGGCTCACCCACAGCCAGCCCCCTTCTCATTCCAGACAAGACAGTAACAGGTCCAGCCGTGCATCTGGTCCCCAGCAGTTGGGATCATTGTTATTCTGCAGCTGTAGCCATTTTCATTTTTCAATTATCTCAAGAAGAACAGGCTGGCAATGTTTATACACCAGCCTTCGATTCAGAAAGGACCAGTAACCAAAATAATGAGAGAAGGATTCTCTCAAACAATGTTTCTAGACCTCCCCATTAAATAATGCTATGCAATTTGAACACTTTTTTCTGTCCCACTTAATATAATCAGTGGAGAAATGAGAAATGAAATCTACATTCAAGAGCTACTCCTCAGCGATTGCCACTCCAGCCACCCGGCTCCGAGGACAGAGCCAGCCACGAAATTCGGATTTACGAGAGGGGTTAGCTTTCCATTCAGGCCAGTTCCTATGCCCTGACCTTCACACATGATTAGAAATAGAATGTCTGTTACTGCAAGAACAAAATAGATCAGCCAGTGGTCAAAGGTACTTTAAATACCAAAGGGAAAAAGTCGGTGGCGCATCATGACAGCTCTGCGTCTGGGCTCGCTGCTCATTCTGTTAGAATGTAAGCCCCTCATGCAGAAGGTAAGCTCCCTGAGGGCAGGCCTTTTCTCAGGTTCACTGCCGCCTCCCTGTGCAGGGAACTGTACCCGGCACCTAGCGAGTGCTCGCTGAGTGTGTGTTGTCAGACTGACTCACTTGGCTGGGAAATCACTCATGTTTGTTTTTTATTGCTACCTAGCACATTGCCACAAAATTAGCAGCTCAAAACAACATATGTTTATTACCTCACAGTTCTGTGGCTTGACTGGTGCTCTGGTTTTCATAAGGCCAAAATCAAGGTATTCACTGGACTGAGCTGGGCTCTTATCTGGAGGCTCTGGGAAGAATCCATTTCTGAACTCGCGTGCATTGTTTGCAGTATCCAGTTCTTAGACATTGTGGGTCTTAGGCTCTGAGGCCCCTGCTTCCTTGCTGGCAGCCAGCCAGGACCACTGTTGGCTCGCAGAGGGTACCCACCTTCCTTTTCACGTGGCCCCTCCACTTCAAAGCCAAGGAGGGCACATCCAGTTTTTCTCAAGCTTCAGAGCTCTCTGATTTTCCCTTCTGCCCCCAGCAGGAAAACTCCTGCTTTTAAAGAGCTCATGCAATTAGAAAAGGCCCACAAGGTCTCCCTATCTGAAGGTCAACTTGTTAGTAGCCTTACTTATGTCTACAGAATACCTTTTGCCATGTAATATAATGTGATCACAGGAGTAACAGGGGGCTCTGAGGGCCTGCTAAAATTCTGCTTACCACACCACCAATTGCTGTTTTTATCCTCATGTACACGTTCCTGCACCCACATTTGAGTTTTCTTCTTATTTTAGTGATTGTAGAGAAATTTCCATTGTTCATAATGGTGGAAGTACACTCTACATGATGGAAATAAACCTATCCCAGGGCATCCTAAATGCTTTCAAAACACCTGCTCTCTGCAGGGAGGTCTGAGTTTGGCTGGGCAGCTTATAAAGTTTGCAGGAGCCAGTTCTGACGGTCCTATATACTGGTGTGATTTTGTTCAGCATAGGAAGCCTTTGCCTGAATATATTTCTCTCTCCCAATAGCACAGACTCATGGGCTCCCTGCCGGTCCACAGCTCTGCTTCCTTAAGGCTGCAATGACTTGAGGGCTGCAGGTTGTTCTAGATGTCACATACTGAGTATGTGAGAAATCTTGGGGCCAGCCCAGGTACAGTTCCTGCCTTGTTGCCAAAGTCAGAACATCATCAAATCAGAATTTCCTATTTGTGTCTCTCATTGCTATAAACCCGGAGTCTAGCTCAAAGCAGGTATATAACAGCTACTAAATAATTATTGGTTGAATGTCCTTTTACAAAGCTTATTTCAGGCATAGCCAGGCAGTTCTAGCAGTCTACACCTGCATTTTGATTTTACTGGCATTTATCTCTTCAGATCATCCGTGAGTACTTGAAACATCAGGTATAAACCAAATGCTTTTACCTCAAATATGAGCCCACTGTCATGTACTAGAACTACCATGTAGGGGGAGAAAGTCTGAGGCTTCACTAATCTGGCCTGTTTCATCAAAAGAAAATGATAGTACTGAATCATGCAAGCTTCTAAGTCACTTACAGCCATAAAAATGTGTTTTTATAAATCTTATGTCTAAATGCATTGAGGAAGTTCATTTTTTACGGGAAGTCTAAACAAATACTCTGACAAAAGGAAAACTCCCTGTATTTATTTTCTATTGCCACATAAAAATTACCACAAATTTAGGGACTTACAATAGCATACATTCATTATCCCACAGTTTCTGTGGGTCAGGACTCTGGGCACAATGTAACAGGGGCTCACAAGGCTGCAGTCAAGGTGTCAGCAAGGTTGCATTCTTTTCTGGAGCTGAGAATCGTCTTCCGAGCTCCCGTCATTGTTGGCAAATTTCAGTTGTTTGCATTTGTAGAACGAATGCCCTGTTTTCATGCTGGCTGCAGCCAGGGGCCACCCTCAGTCCCTCCAGTCCCCTGTCCCCCAAATCACGTACGCAACGCAGCAGCTTACTTGTCCAAGACCAGCTGGAGAGTCTTCCTCTCCTGTCTGCTGAGATAGAGTTTTGTATCATGTGACCTAATCAAGGGAATGACAAGCCCTTCACTTTTGCCATATTCTGTTTGCTAAAAACAAGGCACTAGTTCTAGGGCAGGAGATTATACAGTAGGGTCACCTTAGGGGTATGTCCAACACACCCATCATCCCCTCGTTTGTAAGCAGGGAGAGTTGCAAGAATTTCCTAATGTCTGAATTTGCTTCAAAGCAAAGGGCTTCAGTTGGTGGAATTAAAGTCTCACTGTGTGAGTAGACTTAAGTCATCTTCTGTGGTCCATGGTGACTCCCCCTTGGAAACTGCCCAGCTATGCCTGAAATAAGCTTTGTAAATAAGCTTTGTAGTACAGAACCCAGAGGCTGCTCCGAGTCTGCTCCTCCATCAAAGTGAGCAAATAGTAGGTAGAGCCCCTGATGTCGTAAGTCAATAAATCCACGTGTCTCATCTAAGCAGCAGCTAGAGGACAATCATTGATTCCTGAACCCTTTAATTTAAGGACTGGAATCGTAAAGCATGGAAGGGGCAGAGAGAGAAGTCCAGAGGAAGCCAGGGAGAAGGAGAGATTTGAGTGGACAGGCTCTGGAGACTGCCTCTCTGTGTTTTTCCAGCGAAGTCCCTTTGCCTGTTGAGTGGCAGTTCTCAACCGAGGCTTTTGCTACCCCACCCCCACACCCCCACCATGGGACATTTAGCCACGTCAGGAACCTGGTTGGTGGTTGTGACTGAGGTAGGGGTAGAGATTGTTGCTGACATGTGGTGGGCAGGGGGCAGGGATGCCATTCGATATCCTGTGGTACATGGGACAGCTCCCACAACAAAAAACCACTCAGCCCAACCTGTCGGGAGTGGTAGATTGAGAAACCCTGCCGCTGGATCTCCCTGGGCTCACTTGACCAGTGCTGATTTGCCCTCAGAAATAATCCTGAATCACCACCCCACCCCCACTTGTCATCTCCCGTGGGCAGGCATGGTAAATGACAAGGCTGCCCCTGAGCGGGAGTCCCCAGGCTCTGTGAAGAGCAAGGTCACCATGTCGCACATTGACCAAGGGCAGATACTGACTTTGGTGGTGAGTTAGCTCCTCCCCTGTGATCTCTTAAGCACCGGAGAAGACTACTAGCTATATGTACCTAAGAGAGAGAGAGAAAGAACCTGAAATCGTTCAGTCCCAAATTGAGAGAACGTTTCCCGTGGGGGGCCATGACAGTCTCCACTAATGGGTACCAGGTCTCAGAATTTCTGAGCAGTGGAGAGTGACCAGCCAGCTAGCTGCCCTCTTTCAGCTGGGACTAGAATGAGGGCATTGACTAAAACACCCAATGGCTTGCCAAGCTGTGATGTTACAGTCCTGGGCAAACTTCTCCATTTGTTTTGGTTTCCAGGTGGAGCCCAATACCAAAGTATTCCCAGCAGTCTTCCTGCAGCCTACAAGTACTTCCTTGTTTCAGTTTGAACTGGGAAAGCTGAAGGTATTTATCTGTCCCCTCACCTAATGGCCATGAAAGAAGGGGCAGCAGTGACCATGAGAGGAAACATTCCCAGCCCTCAGAAGACAATAAAAGCCCTCTCACTTCTCATATGCCCCCTACCCATCGGCCCCCACGCTTGCCTGTGAAATTCAGATGCCAGAACATGCATTCATATCTTCCTGTTTTCCTACCCTTTTTGGGGCTGAAAGAATTAATACTCATATAACCCATTATTCAACGTCCTAATTAATGCTGGTAAAGCCCTTAGTGGTCCCTTCAATACATTTGTCTCTCTTCAATCTAACCATATTGGTTACCATGGGCTGGGTGCATCACCCAGCCACCAGGGATCTCAGTATCCCGTGTGTATTTTCTCCTCTAATGCCTTCCACCTTGCCCCAGAACGCGATGCCCCTGTCGGCGGCCATATTCAGGAGTGAAGAGAAGAACCCCGTCCCGCAGTGTCCGCCTCGGCTGGACGTCCAGACCATCCAGCCCGTGCTCTGGAGCCGCATGCCCAACAGCTTCCTGAAGGTGGAGACCGAGCGGGTGAGCGAGCGCCACGGCTGGGTGGTGCAGTGCCTGGAGCCCCTGCAGATGATGGCGCTCCACATCCCAGAGGAGAACAGGTACCGGAGCCTGCCGGGGAGCGGGCAGGCCTGGGAGCAGGGCCAGGCGGGGCCAGCAGGGAACTGGGAGCACTCTCACTGGGTCCTGCTCAGCCTGGGGTGGCTGCTGATTTCCCCAGTGCCCCGGTTTCTGTTCTTTCCCTTCCCCACTTTCATTATTCACTCAGAAACAGCAGGAAACGCACTGCAATGTGCCTGCCACAGGGCCTTTGCTGTAGCTCTTGGTGCCTGGGATCAGCGAAAATTTCCATGCCGTTAATTAAAAACCAAGTGACCCTGAAACATACATTACTTACGACAAGAAGGGGAGGAATGAGGCATGCCTAGCTTGACTTAGAGAACCAAGAATTAGGCTCCTGGTCTTCCCTTTTTAAAGGGTACTCTTGAATTATGGCCTGGGTTCAATCCCAGTGATACCACGTTCTGGCTGAGTGGCCTTGGCTAAGTCACTCCTGTCCTCTGAACCTCAGTCTCCTCATTACACAGTGAGAGAAATGTCCACCCAAAAGGTTTCTGGTGGGACAAATGAGATGGTACAGATAAAATCTAGTATGTACTGTTTCTGTACACAGTAAGAATTAAGTAACTTATTGTTGTGGTTATTACTATCCCTTGATCTCTTTGACTAAAAAAGCGGGTAATGAGAAGAGGGTGGAGGTATTTGATGCCTGCATAGCTGCCAGCTAGGTGTCCCGTCGGATCCCGGCAGCAGCACAGGCTAGTGCAGGGTAGGAGCAGAAAAGACCAGAAGCCCAACCAAGTAAGCCAGTTCCAAAAGGCCCTCAGACCCATGTTGAGGAGTGAAACAAAATGGGAAATCTAAACAGAGATCAGAGCCCAAGCCCCGGACCCACACAAACAAGGGAGCGACATGCAAATAGACCTCCAAAGTCAGGGAGGAAAAGGTAAATTGGATTATGCCAACCGATTTCAGGTTGGAAAGTGTTTCCTGTCTGGACGAGAGCACAAGTGCGTTTGTTTTCCGGGGAGGGAATGCACCACGGATGACGGCAGATTGGGGATTACAGAGATGATGTTGATGGTAGACTGATGGGGGCTTCCGCTACGTCTTCTGAGGGACTTTTACATCAGAAAGTGGAGGATCCACTTGATCCTACAAATGAGATGACCAAGTCACCACTGTCATGTACCAGAATGTTTTCCTGTTTGAGGCTTTTCTATTTTTCTCTAATGAAGAGGGCTTTCCCATTTGGTAAGCCAGTGTCTTTAATTCTCACAGGCTTCCGCGAGCCTCGTAGTTAGATGTGGTGGGTCACCAGGAGCCGGGGTACGGGCCAGAGCTGAGAGAGGATTGATAGCTCATGAAGGAAAGTGTGGCAGAGACTCCTCTGTCCTTCCGTCCCCTCTGCCTTTGTGGGGCTGGGTGAAATCACTGAATTCTGGTGCCTTCCTCTCCCCACGGTGTGGCTGATTGCCTGTCCTGTCCTCAGGTGTGTGGACATCCTGGAGCTCTGTGAGCAGGAGGACCTGATGCAGTTCCACTACCACACGCTGCGACTCTACGGCGCCTTGTGTGCCCTGGGGAACAGCCGGGTCGCCTACGCCCTGTGCAGCCACGTGGACCTCTCCCAGCTCTTCCACGCCATCGACAACAAGTACCTCCCCGGCCTCCTCCGATCGGGTTTCTACGACCTGCTCATCAGCATCCACCTGGCCAACGCTAAGGAGAGGAAGCTGATGATGAAGAACGAGTACATCATCCCCATCACCAGCACCACCAGGAATATCCGCCTGTACCCAGACGAGTCCAAGAGGCACGGGCTGCCCGGGGTGGGCCTGAGAACGTGCCTCAAGCCAGAGTTCCGGTTCTCCACCCCCTGCTTTGTCACGACGAGTGAGGAGCACCAAAAGCAGAGCCCTGAGATCCCCCTGGAGACCCTCAAGACGAGGGCGCTGAGCATGCTGACTGAGGCAGTGCAGTGCAGCGGGGCCCACATCCGGGACCCTGTCGGGGGGTCCGTGGAGTTCCAGTTTGTGCCCGTGCTCAAACTCATTGGAACCCTGCTGGTCATGGGCGTGTTTGATGATGACGACGTTCGGCAGATCCTCCTCCTGATCGATCCCTCTGTGTTTGGGGAGCACGGCGGGGAGACGGAGGAGGGAGCAGAAAAGGAGGAAGTGACCCAGGTGGAGGAGAAGGCAGTGGAGGCTGGAGAGAAGGCCAGCAAGGAGGCTCCCATCAGAGGCTTGTTGCAGACCCGCTTACCAGAGTCCGTCAAAGTGCAGGTAACTCTGGGCAGCAAAGACCGTGCCCTGGGAAAGGGCTGGGAGGGAGAGAGTGCAGCCCAGTTTGATGCTAGGACTGTGGACGCTGACCTCTATCTGCTGCTGAAAGAGTGCAGCAGAGATGCTCAGAGAGAGGGCGCCTGGGGGATACTTGTTTCTGGCATGGAAGGCGCTCCCTGATTCTCCCCAAGCCAAAATGAAAATACTAACCCCTGTCCATAAGGCACATGCTCTACAATTGTTTTTCTAGTACCAGTGATGAGTTTGCCCTGATCTTATTTCTTTCCCTTTGGAATGCAAGTGCTCATTTGTGAGATAGCCATCTGGAGACGGCGAGGAGCCTTTGGCTGTGGGATAAAATAAAAGAGCCAGCTCATAGGGTCAATAGCACCCCTCACCTGCTCTCATCACCTACTGGGCTCTGACCACCCAGCTGATGTGGACCTGTGTGGATAGCATTCACATAACCACCATCCCAGCTAAGGAGGGCAGACAGGCTTTTAGAGGTACCATCTAGAACTTGCCTAAACCCTAGGCTTTTCAGATGTAAGTTGGCATCAGCGATGTGCTAAGGATGAGAACTTTTGTCTTCTAGGCCCTGAGAAAAGAGAGATGAAAATGAATAGAACAGTCTGTCCCAGTGGAATGATCCTGGCTCAGCCATCCCTGGCTTTCAGTTTCTGCTCCTCAGCTGTTTGCTGGCCACGTCAACTTGCCAGCTCAGTAGCTGATCAGAGGCTTAGCTTTATTATTTGTAAAATGTGGATAATATAATAAAATATAATATTAAAAATATTTTTATAAAATGTTTTATCACAGAATGTATTATAATAAAGTAATCTACAGTAGATGCTCTCTTATCTAATGTGATGAATTTAGCAGGTGGCCAGTCAATCAAAATATTGAGTATAGAGGAGAAGCATAAAAAATTTTACAAATATACCTTAAACATTTTGTTAAAATATGCTAAAATGTGCTATTCTAATGTAAGACCAAGATCTTTTTTTTTTCTTTTTTTTTTTTTTTTTGTTTGTTGTTTATAGGGGTACAGGTGTTTAGGTTACGTATGATGCCCTTGCCCCCCCTTCCCCCCAAGTCCCAGTCCCAAGCATGTCCATCTCTCGGAGGGTGCGCATTGCACCCTTTGTGTATGCATATATCCGTTCCCTCCTCCCCCTCGCCCCCTTCCCCTTCCCCCAAGATCTTTTTTTTAATGTGAGTTCCCTGGCTGGTATGTGGAACCCTTTCTTTTGCGTAGATGATAGCTGTAACATACCACCTACAATTGCTAGTTTGGGAGTTTTTAAAGTAGATTTTGATTTAGAGGTAATTGGAAAGCAAACTGGGTGTGGAATACTTCTAGATTTTTAAGCTTTGCCCCAATTTTTTGCAGTTGTTTTACATCCCATTTTATGTTTTTCTTTTAGAAACTTCACTTTTTACAGAAGATTCTTAGTCATTCAACTTAGTTTTCCTGTCTCCTTGGTTTATATCATTTTTAATTAAGTGGTATAATTATAATCACAAATGTGGCAGACATATGCTTTGGTTCTTGGTTCACCTGGCAGGAGAAGGTGCACATTTGCCAGAGCGTCCTGCTAGGTGAGAGCACCCCACGCACCAGCAGCATCTGGCGTCTGTCTGTACCCAGGCAGACCGGAGAGCATCCTCTGATTACATGAGGTGGTTAAGTGGAGGCAGGTTAATAGAACTTCTGCTTTTAAAAAATGTCAGGAACACACTGAGGATTAAAGGAGATAAAGCACGTCGAGTGCTTGGCAAAGTGTCTGGCAAAGAGTACTTGGTGGTTATGGCCATCGTTGTCATTATTAGTATAAATCATAATAGTGATAAGATTAGTAATAACAGTCCAAAGAGCAGGTCACAGAAAAACGGTGCAGATCAACCAAAAAACAGTGAAAGATGGGAAAGGAAACAAACATTTCCATTTTCATCCTTCAGGACTGGAAGATGTCAAAAGGGAGGCAGTGCTCACATGCATGATTTGATGCTGGTTTTTGTACTGAGATTCCTGGGAAAACATTTTCTTAGGCATGCTATTCTCTCTGTACACAGGCAGGTTTATTCTGTCTTTAGTGAGCTCAGTTTTTCGTTGTTCCTTTGGCCTTAATAGCAAAGAGTTATCTGCATTCAGGCTGACTTGGATTCAAGTCATAGCATCATGGTTAGTGTCTGTCACTGGACAAGTTACTTTAATTGTCCAAGTCTCAGTGTTATCATCTGTAAAATGGGTATGCTAGCAGCCTCACCAAATTACACGAACTGCTATTATATGTGTATACTTCTTTTGCAGATGTGTGAGCTCCTCAGCTATCTCTGTGACTGTGAGCTACAACACCGAGTGGAGGCCATCGTGGCATTTGGTGACATTTATGTCTCCAAGCTACAGGCAAATCAGAAGTTCCGCTACGATGAGCTCATGCAGGCCTTGAACATGTCTGCAGCCCTGACTGCTCGAAAGACCAGGGAGTTCCGCTCACCCCCACAGGAGCAGGTGAGAGTCCCCTCCTGAGCTTCCATCCAATTCCTACAGAAGAACTTGAAACCTACAGAGCAGGGCACACGAAACCTTTATGATATCTGGGGCAGCCTCGAGAGCTGTGGAAGATTAAAAGACCCACTACGATGTCAGGAGACAGGCCTAGTACTATGTTAATGACAGCTGAGGAATATGTGCCAATTATCTTGGGTGGGAAAATAACCCTTGCTGAAATGCACATGGGGCTTCCTTCCTTCCCCCACCCTCCCCCACCAACACCTCTGGGTCAAGCACCAGACCACTGTTGGGATGCACTTGTCACTCAGCAAGTATCCACCACTCGGAAGGAGTGTATCCACCAACCCTTCTAGAAGTCACTACCTGTCTATCAGAGACTGACAGAATATGGTTGACGTGCCCCGACTTATGAGAGCTGTTGCACAATGTTTCTCCTCTAATGTGTCTAAACCCCCCTGCCCAGTGGCTACAACTCTCTCACAAAGCGGCCTCAGCCCACAGAGCCTGATCAAGAGGTCTCAGCAAGCGAGTTGTCTTTTGTGTTATGTTGTATTCATTTTTTGCAGCACTCCACCTTGTGGTCAACCTTACCCAGATGGGCAGGCTTCTTTGAGAAGAATCAAAATCCTGGTGAGAAACTTCTCAATGAGGAAGGGACATCTTGTAGAATAATAGTTTCTGTTTTTCCCCACTGCTTAGCAGCTCACTTAGACCTTGCTGGCTAGTTGACCACTGCTTCCTAAATATTCCAAAAAGAGGACAGATCTTTCAGTGAAGAAATTAGTTTTCTGTCTCTGAAACTAGATCTCTGGATCTGAAATGTATATAACAAAAAGCTTATCCTTAAGGGTTGTCAGTATAATTACCACCATTTTATATTAATGTACAACTACACAACTTTATCCAGTTACTTTCCTAACCTATTTTATATGATGTACATATTTATATTGGCTTAAAAATGAACCAGTGAACCACATATCTTGGTGTTTAAAACATTTTCTTGAATACTGGCCTTGCTAAAGACCAGGCAGAGCTCATCATTCCTTCGTTAGATACAAAATGAGAAAGCCCTTTGGGTTGGCTGGAATAGATCATTTGCACCATGCCAAATGCACAAATGTGCTGTTCTCCCCAAGAATTACTCTTGAAGGCTTTACAAATGTACAGCTTGCTTTTTAGACTGCCAGTGGACCTGAACGTTCCCCCTTTCACTAGGAAAATGTGAGCTCTTTCTTTCACATGTATTTCTGAATACTGGGAAGACAGAATGATGTGGTGATGTGGTGGCCGTTGGCTTCAGACTGGGGCTTCCATTCTGGCTCCCCATTTTTTGCTGTGTGATCGTGGCCACATGACCTCTCTGTGCCTCAGTTTCTTTAGCTGCAAAAACATAAATGGCATTTGCATCTTCCTCCCAAGGTTCTTGCAAGGATCCCATGAGATATTTGCTTAAATTGCTTAGCACGATGTGGTTATAGAGTAACTGTTCTATAAATACTAAGCAAGCTACCATTAGTTTTAGTGTTAGAAGTATTTGCAATTGCCTCTTGCCATATTCTGTGACCTTCCATCAGTGACCCAGTGAGTGAGTTTCCACGTGTTCTCTGGCATCACTATCATCCAGCCAGGACTAGGTGAAACGCTGTCCATGTGGATGTAGCTCTTGGTCCTGGCTCCCAGAAGGACAAGGTTAGCTCCCACCCTTCCTTTCCCCAGGTGCCTCCACACCTTCTCTTCTGCCATCCCCAGGGCCTGCCATCCCCTCCTCCTTCAGTACTCTAAACAGTCCTCTCAGCAATCATTTCAGACTCATTTCAGAAATCTGTAACTTGAGAAATTCTTCCCTAATGTATGAGATCAGTGACTTTTGAGCAGGCATCGGAATCAGTGATACAGACTGCCTTGTCCCACTCCTAGGGTTTCTTACTCAGCAGGTCTAGGGTGATGCCCAAGCATTTGCACTTTTAGCAAATTTCCAGGTAATGCTGATGCTGCTGGTCTAAGAATAAAATGAAAGAAGGGACACTAACTGCCATGAAACTCGGCTGTCCTAGCTGCCACCCCGCCCAAAGTATTCACCTCTAGAAGGCACCTACCCATGGAGTTCTCAACATAAGGAAGAATTTAATGTCATCAAAGGATATCAAATTTAATGTCATTGAAGATTTAGATCAGTTTCAGAGGACAGCAATGAAGTATCACTTGGAAAATAGGATACATGAGAATTAGAATTTTAAAATGGTGATATCCTTCTATAACCTTTCAAGAGAAAATAGAGAGTTTTTTCTGCCTATAGCCAGAGAGTATTCAGAAAGATGAAAAAACATTGGGGGATATAGCTAAGTGTAAAAGAAGGTAGCACTAAGATTAGTCTTCCAGGTGTTGGTGAATTAGTCAGGCACGGTCAGCCAGCCTTTCACTTCCAAGAGGAGTTCAATGAAGGGCATGACCTGCCCAGAAAATTGAGCTCATTCCAGCTTTCAGTTTTATGCCCTGCAGGAAGACAGGCTCCTACTTCCTGAGTCTTCCACCAAAGGAAAAGTCTTTTGGTAAAGAAATTAGTTTTCTGACGCTGAAACCACATCTTCATATCTTATAGTATTTTTATTTAATCAACAACCTATCGTTATATGTTATTGATGTAATTACCATAATTTAACATCATGGAACAGCTGCAAAAATGACTTTCCCAACCTGTCTTATATATGGATGGTATTTTCTTACAAATAATACCTCTATCTACTTCCAAAAAAAATGGTTTACAATAGATGCTTTGAGTAAGATTCTTCTTAACAACGTTAAATAAAGTTCATAGCTTAATAAGAGATTGTAAATTTTTCCAACCTGGAAATCCTAAACAGAGTTTGGGTTATCCTGGCCGAGGCAGCAAAATGGACAAGATTATCTCTAGTTATTTCTTTAGTCCCTCCAGATGTTCACCGACCTGAGGTCTTGGGCCTGTGGCAAGAATTCAAAGATCCAGGAACCTGGGTGGGAAATGAAAGACAGCTTTAATTTCACTAATCTCTGATAGCATTTCTTTTCATTTTTAATGTAGGCAGCAAAAAAAATTCCTGACTTTGTCACCAACAGAAATTGCACCATTTTTTCGTATCACATTACAGTGGTTACAATATCTAGAAATACCATTTACATTCATCACAACTACTTCAAGATCACAGTGGCTGAGACCTGCCACTACGTGTTTTTTTTTTTAATCCGATGAGTTAATAAAGAAGTACATACGTTACTGTACCACAAATTTGTTTTTTATGATTTTGGTAACTGTATTCCAATATAATTGTTTCTCTTTGTAGTCCTATATATTTTATTTTATGTATTTAAAATATTAATCTGAGAAGCAATCCATGGGTTTCACCACAGTGTCAGAGGGGTCCATGGCACAAAAACTGTTAAGAATCCCTGAGACAAAACCATAAAAGAATGACAGATTGACTGCAAAACATAAACTTACATGGCAAAAACAAAACAAAAACCCTGTAGACAAAATTAAAAGCTCACTGAAAACTGGGAAATATATTTAGAGTATCTATTACAAAGAGTTAAAAATCTAGAGGTGTACAAAGCACTCAAGGACTCGTTTTTTTAAAAGACAATTACCCAACAGAAAAATGGAGGAAGAACATGGATGGGAAATTTATAAAATATAAAATAAAATTGGTCTTTCTGTGTGAAAAAACAAAATTCAACCTCACCAATTAAGTTTAAATTAAAGCAACAAGGATATGACATTTTTCACCCATTAAATTGGAAAATATTTGAGAAAGTGTTAACTCTCATTACTATAATGAAGATGGCAAAGTAATACTCTTGTATCAATTTGGTAATAATTCAAATTATTGTGAGCTTTCTGGAGGGCAATTTGACAATTCATATCAAAAACCATTAAAATGTGCAAACCTGTTGCTTTAGTCATTTCGCTCCTAGGAGTTCATCCTAAGAAAATGATCAGAGATGCAAACAAAAACTACTTTAAAGGAAATTCAAACCACTTTATGGAAACAAATATAACAGAATAATTTAACATAAATTATTATTCATCCATATGATGAAACACATTGTACCTTTTAAAAATTAGATTAAGGAAATAAGAAAATGTTCAAGATAAATTAAGTGAAAAACTCTGGTTTTTAAAAAGTGTGTCTAGAATATCCCAAGCTATGTGTGTATATAGATAAAACCTGGAAGATAGTAACTAAAATATTAACAGTGGTTATCTTGGGGTGGTGGGAGCACAGTAAATTTTCTTTTTTAGGTACACACCAAATTTTGTGCAATTAATAAGTTACCTTTAGAATTAGAAAAATAGCCAAAGCTACTTTTACCAAAAAAAAAAAAAAAATTAAGTAAAATTTGCAAAGGCTGTTAGGTGTCTGTCTAAAGCAGGATCTGATCTCCCTTGACCAAATCGAGATCCAACTAGCCATTCTTGTCTCGCCCCTCAAAGATCAACATGCTTCTTAACTTTCAACTGGGAGAGAACTGCCCCTGCCCAGAGGAGATCCGGGAGGAGTTGTACGACTTCCACGAGGACCTTCTCCTTCACTGTGGTGAGCTTCTGAGAGAAAAGTCTGTTCCCGATTCCTTCATTAGAAAACTATTAGGGGGTGGAAAGGCATTTTTGTATTTAAAATTACAGTACTATTGTTCAAGAGGTGAATATCCTAATTACTTGTGTCAGAGAAGGTACCGGAAATAACCCCGGCGGAATATATGACTGAAATCCCTTCTGCCTAGAAAAGACTTTTCTGATATATGGAGAGGAAATAGGGCCTCCAGAGAAAGAAGATAGATAAGTGTTCCTTATATACACCTCAACCAATTTGTTTAAAGTTAAATAGTTGGGACTTGATGCTCTCAGCTGAGCCAAGATTGTGATCTCTTTTTCTTTTTCGCTATTGTGGGGGTGTGTGTGTGTGTGTGTAATAACTTCTGCCCTTAGGTTTCTAAGCCAGCAATCCCTACTTTGATACAAATCCACTGGTTTTAAGTGGCTCTCAGCATTTGTGCTGCTTGTACAGGAGTAGATTGAGTAATATATGGGGAATTGATGACATTTCATTTGAAATAGCTCAATGTTAACTTTCTTTCTGGAGACCCTAGAGCCCTTTTGGAGTATAAGTTAGAAAAAATTACATTTTGGGATTGAAATTACTTGATGTTCTTGTAGACAATAAATCTTTTTTTTTTTTTTTTTACTTTCCAAAAGATATAATGTAGGTAAATATTTATGAGAGGCTGCCTATAGTATTTTTAGAAAGTTCCAGAAGAATGGGAAGCAGTTTTTTTAAAATTCTAACACATGGTAGTTCCATGTACTGTTTGGGATTTTCCCTCTGTTCTGTGGCTTGCTAGGGGTTCCCTTGGAGGAAGAGGAAGAAGAGGAGGAGGACACCTCCTGGACGGGAAAACTGTGTACCCTGATGTGTAAAATCAAAGGCCCACCTGAGCCAGAAAAGGAGCAGCCGACGGAGGAGGAGGAGAGATGCCCTAGTAAGTGACATTGCCTTTTCATGATAGTACTCCCAGCACTGTTCTTCTGGGACTTAATTAAGGTAATTGGCTTTTCTAACAAATACTATAAGGTACATATGGGCTGCTTAACTTCAAAGCGTCTGGAAATTATAATTGCTGGTAGTTATCATTATGTCTTTTGGGCTCTGCCTGTCTTCTGATTGAAGGAACTTTCAGACTCTTCTGAAACCTGAAAGATGGATCGCTAGGTATCTGCTCTTGTTGCCTGTCTACTTTAGAAGTGCCTGTAAACAGATTTCTGTTCTTCTTTCTGTTGTGTTTCCATAATCTTCCTCTTTTAACTGTCGTCATTTCTGTCACTTCCATTTGTGGTTCCTTAGCATTGAAAATTGCCCCGGGGAAGAAATAAGGTAATAGTAAAAGAGGGTTTATAAAGGAAATAGGATGTAGGGTTTTTTCCCCAAGGCAGGGAGTTTTTGGATTTTGGCTGTGATTTTGATAATGCAGCATCCTAGAGAACTTTGACCTTCTATTTTTCAGCAATGCCAAGACTTGTCCAGATTCATCTCTCTGGTACTTATGCTATAGATGACTCCTACCATTTTGAGCCATGTTGATCTTGTTTCATATCATGACTTGCTCTGCAGGGCAGTAGGCTATCTCTAAGCCATTAGCACTTTAAGAGGAAGATTGTCTGAGTATTACATATCATCAGTCTTCTCCTTGGTAAAGATTCAGCAAATTTATCATTTGTCTTTAAAAAAGAGGAATTTCACATACTTAATATAGTTGCCTTTTATCTTGTTTCCTGGTCCTATCTATCTTGGAACACACTTTCAAATCATAGACTAGAGCAATTGACTGTCAAGATAGGATTGGTTTGTCTGAAGACACTACTTTTGGGTTCATACATCTTATTGCCCTTTGTATTCACCTGTCATCTTTGTTAGAATATCTCTGAAGGGACTGAATCACCACCATTTATCAGCAGACGCATTGAAGCCTCTGGCAGAGTATATGGGGGACCTGGCACTGCCAACCCTTGATCAGTCCTGTCGGTCACCATGGAAAGGGTGTGTCTTTGGTGAGAATGTACCAGCAGGGTTCTAAAGTCAAAAAAAAAGTGAGTTCAGATTCCCTTTGTGGTTACTGCCAAAGCATAACTGAAAATAGACTGACCTGACCCATATGTCTCTTATATTGCCTGCTGAGAGTCTATTTTGAAAGTGGATGCTTCCTTCCAATCTTGTAACAGAGAGTATGTCATGACTGAGAGTCCTGCAAGGTGACCATTTCATGTGAGGTAAATGGAGTCAGTAGATGAAATCATTTATCATCTACCTCTGTGAAGTTCCCCTGACACTAAGGATGGTGTTCAGGTGCCAAGAACAGTGATCTTTAGCTCTGCTCCCTCCATCCTCAGGCAGATAGACCACGTTCTGTCTGTTTTGGTAGAACATGCACACCAGAGAGGCCAACGCAGCATGAGATTCTGTGTCTTCACCCCATGCTGCTCCTCTTCCATAAGTGGAATTATGAGTGGTTCGAGCTCTATTTCATAAGTGTTGTATCCTGGGATCCCAGAAATACAGGAGACGGTCAAAGTGGTCGAGCATGTCTAGTTATCAGCATATGGTTTCCCTGCTGGATGTTCCAGAGACGTGGATTCCCTCACTCGGGTGACATTTCAGGATAAATTTTTGGGAATGGTTTAGCAGCCACCACCACCACCCCAAAAATTGTTTTTAATATGATCAAATGGAGGCAGTGTTTATGAATGCATACCAGGTGCAATAAAGTTGCAAAATCCTAATTTAAAAATTATTGGTAATTCCACTCAATCTGACTTTTCTTACCCTTGCATTTGATAAAATAATGAAAGTGTAGATAATGATAACAACATTCCATAGTGAATTGACAACTTACCAAACACCTCACACATGTCTTAGTTTACTGCTTTTAGGTTTTTTTCACTCCTCTGTTGTGTAGTTGAGGGAAATAGGATTCAAAAGAATTAAGGGATATTTGTTCATTCATTTATTCTTTTCATCCTTATCTGGTTCCAGAAAAATTTCCAGATTTTGCCCCCAGCCCAAGGTAACTAAAATGAGAAAAGCTATGACTTGAACTCACATCTTCTGGCTCTTCCACTATACCGTGAAGCTTGCCAAAGAACCTACTGGCATTTTCATCATAAGCCCAAACACAAATACATATAGAATGGTCTTTAAAAATCGTTATCTTTTTCTCTTGCTTACTATATCTGTGAGATAACTCTCCACTGTGACTCATTGTTATATGTAGAAAGTCTGAACTCAACAGAATTCAAAGTTTTAACATTTCAAAGTTTGCCAAGCCGAAGATCTGGGCAGTTTTCTGAAAAGGTAGTGGCAAGCCCAGCCTGCGATTGCTCCTCTCTGAGAGGTTGGTGTTGTCCAGATGACCTGCAAGGAAACCATAGTTTTTCTAGAAAAGAGGGAGAAACAATGTCTTGAAACTCCGAGAATTCTGCTAGCTGGCTCGATGTTAGAGGAATTTGCCTAAATTAACTCCATGCCATATTGTCAATGCAAGCTGTTACAATATTATCAAAAGATCATATGACAATGAAGAAGTAAAAGAATCTAATAGTAACAGCTCACCATAGGAAGTCACATTTTTTTTCATATCCCAATCCAGAAAATTCCCTAGAAAATCTTTTACCTAGATTTAATTCTAGACCAGTACTTCTCACACACTGCAATTTAAGCAGGGATTCCTTGAATGTAAATGTATAGCCACTGAGTTATTCCTCCAGAAGAGGCCAACCAGCTATTTCTGCTAAATTCTAAAATTAACAAAATGAAATCGCCTGTAAAATTTTATGGATAAAATTTGATGCATTCCTTATCTCTGTCATTCACTGAATGCTTTCCCCATGGGGAAATGTCCCAAGGGATATTACATGCTCTTGAACAATGAGAGGACAGGGGAAGGAAGCTCCCTGCTGGCATCTCGTCTCTATTCTTAGAGGCCTGTAATGACCTATTGTAATTCAGCTTTGCGCGGCATAAATTGAGAATTGGGTGGTAAGTGAGCATGATGGAGTCCATCTGAAGGAAGTGAACACCACTCTTCTATCTTTTGCCCTGTGCTGTTTGCCGTAGAATACTACCTCCCACAGAGCCGAGCTGACACTGTTGACCTCGAATAGCTCTCCTCTGCCACAATTCTTCTGATGAAGACCAGAACTAGAGGTAACCCTGGAGGTGACCTTAACCCATCAAGCCCCAAAGCTGCCACTTGTGTCAGCTCTTGCCCAGTCACTGAATGGCCCAAGAGCCCTAGACAAAACTTCTCCCCCAGCTAAATGCTGCAGCTTTTTTAGTGCTGAGGAGGAGAAAATGTCTACTGTTCACCCCCAAAATAAGTCCTGGGCCTCCAACACAAATACTCGTCTGCAAAGTAAAATAACTTGGTAACAGGTGCACCTACAGAACTCAGGCAATGTTTTCAAACTTCTTCTCTAAAATCTCTCCAAACAGCCTGTCCCTAAGACACACACAGACACAGATGTCTTCTCCATGAAGTCTTTCTTTCAACCTCTTCCTCCTTTCCCCTGCCCCAGCCATATTGTGGACTTCCTGATAGTGTATGCATGACTTTCCACGTTACGTGGGGTGTCTTAACGCAGGGAGCACATCGTCTCGTTTCCACATTCAGTTCGGTGGCACAAATCTTTTTGACCTCCAACTACATGTTAGTCACTTAAGGCTCATCAAGTTGAAGAAAACAGGGACCTTACAGGCAAGGAGGAAAAGTGCATGGGCAAGGAACTCAATGCCATGAGGTCAGATATACTCTAACAAAAGTGCAGGCAGGCCGGGCGTGGTGGCTCACACCTGTAATCCTAGCACTCTGGGAGGCCGAGGCGGGAGGATTGTTCGAGGTCAGGGGTTCAAGACCAGCCTGAGCAAGAGACCCCATCTCTACTAAAAATAGAAAGAAATTAGCTGGACAACTAAAAATATACATATAAAAAATTAGCCGGGCATGGTGGCGCATGCCTGTAGTCCCAGCTAGTCGGGAGGCTGAGGCAGAAGGATTACTTTAGCCCAGGAGTTTGAGGTTGCTGTGAGCTAGGCTGACACCACAGCACTCTAGCTTGGGCAACAGAGCAAGACACTGTCTCAAAAAAAAAAAAAAAAAAAGGAAGTGCAGACAAAATACAGCAGCTGGCCAGAGGAGGGGAGTGGGCAAGTGTCCATGAAGAACATAGATGGGTAGATAAAAGAAGAGGGGAAAAGCATTTTTAATGAAAAAAGCTGCTTCAACAAAGCAAGTCAGTGTCATGAGGTCAGATGGACTCTAATAAAAGCACAGACACATACAGCAGCTGGCCAGAGGAGAGGAATATATGTGACCTTACGGACAGGGGAGGAAAAGGACATGGACAAACAAAGGCCGGGCGGTGGAAAAATTCAGGTCACATGCAACAAGTGGCAACAAGTTGAGATTGGCTGAATTGTAAAAGGAATAGAATGGGATATTATGGGAAAAAATAAGGTGGTGTTAAAACATAGAATATATTGGGAAAAAATCCAGTTAAACTATATTCAGTCTTAGAGTGTTACTATTTGTTATACCCATGTATTTTATAATACTTGGTCTTCCAATTGTCAGGGAGGGTGTCAACATTTACAGGGTACCCACTTTATCCTGAGCATTGCCTGAAACACTTCTGTAAATATTACCCTGTTTAATTCTCACAACAACAATACGTAGTAGACAATTTTATTCCTATTTTACACCTGAAGAAACTGAAGTAAATAACAGATTATGTAACTTTCCACAATCACACAGTGGTGGCATAAAAATGCAAACCTTTGTCAACCTGAGTTCAATTCCCACCCATATTATTTGTATTATATAATAGCATCCTGCCCCCTGTAGGCAATGGCTATGAAATGTTCTTGAAGACTAAATCGATCATTAATGTACTCAAAAATAGTGAGGAAATTACGAGCAAGGGCTCTGGAGTTTAGGCTGCCTAGTTTTAAATTCTTGCTCTGCCACATAATGTCTGTGAGACTGAGTGTATGATGGCTTCTCCATGCCTCAGTTTTCTCATCTATAAATACTTACCCTGTTGGGTTGATATAAGTATTAAATTAGTTAACAAATGAAAAGTGCTTAAATATATGCCTGACACATAGTAAGCACTTTAGCTATTTTTTGGCTGTTAAGATGTTTGTTAATCACCTTCCATATCTCAGGCACTGTATTAGGCATCAATCAAACTGTTTTAGCAAGATGATGGTCTTTTAATCAATGATTTGGTCCTCACGAACCTTTGCTGTCCATTGTCTACAGCGGGGAGACATTGGAGGCCTGTTAGAATTTCATGGCATCATTGCGTTGCTCTGGGTGAGAAATACCAAGGACTTGAATAGGGCCGGTGCAGTAGACAGGATGATGGTCCCCAAAGATGTCCACATCCTGATCCCTGGAACCTGGGAATGTGTTACTATAAATGGCAAAGGATGATTTAGATTGCCAATGGAATTAAAGTTGCTAATCAGGAAATCTCTGGAATTATTGGAGTGAACCCTAAGTAATCACAAGGTTCCTTAAAAGTGAGTGAGAGAGACAGAAGAGCTCCAGAAAGATGCAACGGGAGAAGGGCACGGCTCAGATTTTCTGCAGGAAAGGGCCGTGAGCCCAGGAATGTGAGCCACCCCAGAACATAGAAAGGCCAGGAAATGGATTTTCCCCTCGAGCCTTCCGGAAGGAATGCCCCCTGCCACACCTTGATTTTAGCCCAGATCCGGGTCAGACTTCTGATCTATAGAACCGTAAGATAGTAAATTTGTGTTGTTATGAGCCCCTAGGTTTGTGGTCATTTGTCACAGTGGCAATAGAAAACCAATACAGGTGGCAACAGCAAAAAGTGCTTTCTAGATGTCAGACATGTAATAAAGGTAGGACTGGCATATCTTGGCAACCGGTTAGAAATGTAAGGAAGAGGAAAGCGTTAAATAGAGTCTTCATGAATTCATGAGAGGTAGGCAAGTGTGTTAACAGGCATGGAGATGGGGAGACGGGGCAGAGCCTTACTTTTATTTAGTTCCATAGAAGTTGCAAGAAGATTTTCCACACACAGTCTCGCTCGCCTGATAGCCCTGCATAGCAAACAACACGGGTTAGAACTGGCTTAGCGATGAGGAAATGGAGAATTCAAGGCGTTAAGCAACTTGTCTACCTCACTGATGCGAAAGCAGGGATCAGAATCCATTGTTTTGGGCTCCCGGTCCAGTGCTGCACAGTAATGGACGTGTAACAGGTATTCTGCGATCTGTGCAATTAATCAGTGTCTGGCCCTGTCTTTTGGTAGCCTGTGTTTCTCACTCAGGAGTGGGAATATCTAACATTTATCGAAACACCGACTTTGTGCCAGGTACTGCGCCAGACGCTTCACACTACCTCATATGATTTTATCCTCACAGCAAGCAACCAAGTGTGGTGAGCTCCAGGGTTCCATTTTGTGCACTAGACAACTAAGCCTGAGAGTAACAAAACAGTTTGGCCAAGGTCTTACAACAAGTAAGAAAAAGACCAAGATTTGAATCACATTCCATGTCCAGGATGGGTGCTCTCTGCAGAGCACTGCACGGCGATGCGGGGGAAGGGGCCGTGGGTCGGAAAGAGGGAGAGGGAAGCACAGATGGTTAGGATCGGTGCACACTAGCTCGCCTCATAATCACTTTATTCTCTATATTGAACAGACATAGAAACTAAAAAAAAAAAAAAAAAAGGCAATTTGATTACTTTCCCGGCTGAGTAAAGACAGAGACCCCAGGTCCCTGGGTCCTTTGCTGTGCCATCTCTGCTCCATCTTTATTCCAGAGGCTTCCCTCCCTAACACATCAGCAAACATGCTCTGTCCTCTCTGCTCTTGTCCCCGTCATCATCATCATCAGTCATTTAATCGCCTGGATGTTTTCAGAAAGTGATTATGAGGCTGGTTGACTGATTTCAAAAACAGCAGGCTAATTATGTCCATATGATGGACGAGGCCCCTTGGGGCTGTGGGGAAGGGCTGGCAGAGTCGGGCTGACACACGACAGTGCTGTGTCGCTGGCAGCTTACAGGGCTGCCTCCAGCAGTTTGGGGGTGTCCAGCAGGCGAGAGAGATGGTCCTGCTTCCATACTTTTCTCTACCCTTACAGGTGTGGAGGCTCTGGCAAAGGTAGAAAACCACTGAGGGAGGGAAATTTAGAAATAGATTTAGCAGAAATATTCACCTATTATAAGACTGCAACACAGCCTGCCCTGAGAGCCAAGCTCAGGGGCTGCCAGTCTACGATGACTATTGTGGGGTTCATGGCCAGCGTGGACAGAGTCAGAAGGCTCCCTGTCGGGTGCACCTTCTCCTGGACAGCCCTCACGCTGCCGCCTCCGCAGACCACCTCTTTATAGGAACCTAGTTTTGTTTATTAAATTGAAGTATGTCTTTGCCTAAATAAAAAAAAAATACAGTGAGGCTTAGGTTAATGAGGACCATCGCCGTTGGGGAAACTCAGTCCCTGCCACATCTGTTGTCTGTTTGCACATGATAATTGCAAGGATTGAATGAACCTTCAGGTACAATATTTAACACAGAGTTGGACATGCAGGAAGCTCTTCGTAAATGCTGGCTACTATTACAACAATGCAAAGTAGGATGTGGTAGCAAGCGGTGTGAACTTTTACCCTTATTCCTCAGCCGAGGAAGCCAATATAGAAGGAAACACGTGTATACATCCAAAAATTAAATCTAGAACTGGGATGTATCGTGCTGCTTGCTGTGGAGCCCGGGGCCGGCCCTGCACCTTCACCCACCTCGGGGGTCTGACAGCCAGGGCCTGCTCATTGTGCCCTGATGACATGAAGTAAAGGGAGCAGTCCTTTCTTGTCACCCAAGAACAATGCTCCAGGTCATCTTCGCATACTTTTCCTTTTCTTGCAAAGAGCCTCGTAAATTTATTCTCAGTGATCCCGACAGTGTTATTGTGCTACAGAAATGAGGCCAACGTGGTACCTACCACACAGCCTGGACCAGAGACACACCTGGCAAGCGCAGAGAAATTAGCATAATGGATTCTCCAAAAGTCTCCTTGGAGTCAGTGGATTTAACTTTCTCCCTGCCCTTCTCGGCTAGTAAGAAATACGTATTTTACTAGTTGGTAATTCAGACCAGACTTTTGGCCTCCAGGAAGCTCTAGGGCACAGAGCACAGAGGGCGCAAGGCCTTCTCCAGTAAATCTTCCCCACTAAATCTAGAGGGTGTTATTGTGCCACGTGACCCCTGACATAGGAACGCGCCTTTCCCCAGCAGCAATCAGGACAGTCATCTGAAAGGCCATCACGTTGCCACAGCTCATCTCCTCCATGTAAATGATTAGCGGTGTGCAGTGATGCTTTGATAATGGCCACTTACCGTAGTCAATAACTGCTGGAATTTTGAGATTTTGTTTTATTCCTTCAACCTCTGGTTTTGCTGTTAGGAAAAGCAAGCTGCCTTTCATTAAAATAGGTCATTAAAATGCGGCGGTAAAATTCTTGGTGCTCATCAATTTAACCTGATGAAGCCATAAGCTTTCATTTGCCATTTTAATAAATTAGTGCAACCCTTTTAAGAGCTTAATGGGTCTGATAGATATAGAATCTTAGAATATTAAGCCACAGGTGACCTGACTTCATAGAACTAGACAGACACACAGAGAGGTAGGGTGTCTTACCCAAGGTCACAGAGCCAGAACTAGAACAAAGGACTCATATGCCCTGCCCAGGACGCTTGTTACTATACCACACTTATAATCATTTTCTTCAACATGAATTTTATATTGCTAATTTTGTTTTATTGGTAAAGAAATCAAGGCTCTGGGAAAGTGAGTAATCTGTACAGCTAAGAGTCAGAAAAAGAACTAAAGCTTTATGATTTTCAGGATTTCATTTCTGAATCTGTTTCATGGTTTGTTAAGAGAGCATCGAGACAATATAACATAAATTTAAAGCATTAATGGAGATAACTCTTTTTCAGAGTTTTATGAAGCTATTGAAAGTAAACAGCTCTAAGATGGCAAAGTCGATGGCTTTAGATTCCAGCAGCATAGGTTTGAATCCCAGCCCTGACATTTACTGATTGGGATATCAGTATGTTTCAGTATCCTCGTATGTAAAATGAGAACAATAGTAATTTCTACTTCATGGGGGAAATACAAGGATTGAATAAAGTAGTGCTCAGTTTAACATCCTGGTACTGAGAAGTTTGTATACCCCTCAGCTTCTGAAGTGAGTATGCGAAGTACAGGTTGTAAGAACTTCATCTCCACGTTTATCATGTCGGATGCTTTCAGCAAACGAGCAACAGAGAGCCCAGCTCAGGTAGAGTATCCAACAGGGATTTCATTGACTGATGTGCCTGTGGGTTTGCAGATGAAGCCAGTCACTGGGCTGCATCGATCCTGCTCGCTGTCTCCACAGTCATCCTGTCCATGTTCTAGCTTTGCACACAAGCTGTCAGGAAGTTGGTGGCTGCAGTTCTGGGCCTCATATCCATGCACTACCGTGTCCAAGAGAAAGCAAGAGAGTTTATCTTGCCCTGGTATTACAAGCAAGGACCCTGAGATCACCTTTAATTGGAGAACTTGGTCACAGGCCCACCCTTGAACCAGTGAGCGCAACCAGAAAATAGGACATGTTGGTTGACTTCAGTCAACAAGTCCCATTTCTGAAATGAGGCTGGGTCATCTTCCCCTGAGGAACGTGGGCTGTAAGGCAGAGAGGTGGAAACCTGGATAAAGTCAGCGTTCTGTTAAGAAGGAAGAAGAGACAAGTGGGTGCTGGGGCTGTAGTGGGTAATATGCATTATGCACGATGGTCATCATATTTAGCATCTTCAATTTACTGAGCGGTTAGTGTTGAGGCATAGCTGTTTCTAGCCCTTGATGTTCAGAAGAAGAGTAAAGGCCAAAAAAAATCTGTGCTGCTAGAACTGGAGATAGTGCTGTGTGTGATCTGTGCACATTATCTAATGGGCCACGGCAGTTCTCCAGTAGGTACTTGCTGAGTTCAACATTGGCTCTGGCTCAATGGGAGCTCTGCACCGGATTCAAGCAGACCCCAGTTGTATCACCAGCCCTGCCATATACTCCAGTGGCCCCAACAAAAACATAGAAAACTGGATCTCTCTCAGGCCCCTGCTTCTGTGGGTACTTTTGTATTCATAGTAGCTTGCTGACTTGCCAGTCTGATTTGTAGCTTTAGAAATGACTCAAATACTCTCAACCCAAGACTTTCTGTCAGTTGGGGTATGTTAGTTTTCTACTGCTGCTGTAACAAATGATCACAAACTTAGTGTCAAATGTGCTAGTATCCTCCGGAAGTCTGTAGGGGAAAATCCATGTCTTGCCTTTCCCAGGTCGTGAGCCTCCTGCATTGCTTGGCTGGCGAGCAGCCCCTTTCTGTGATGGTACCATGCTGGTCTTCATTTCTGGTCTTCGTTTCTGTCATCACGAGTCCTTCTCCAACACAGACTCCCCTGCTTCCCTCAGGGAAGAACCCTGGTGACTACATTGAGCCCTGGCTAATCCAGGATAATCTCCCCATCTCGAAATTATTAACTTAATCACATCTGCAAAGTCCCTTGAATATATTCGGAGGTTCTGGGGATTAAAGCATGGACATCTTCGTTGGGGGCATTATTCAGCCTGCTGCAGGAAGAATGAAAGCAGAGGTCAAAATGCCCTTGTTCTTTACACTTGGAAATGATCTACCACCTGTTCATGCCTCCAGAGCATTTACAGCATACCGCAAGCTGACTTTTTAATCACCTAGAATTTTAAAATAAGTGTACGTAATTTAAATGCACATAATTATTTTTCTTTTCCTATTGTAGTGTGAACATTATGAATTGCTTTCTAAGTTTAACCCAAGTACAGTGCAAATTTTGTTTGCTCCCTCTTCACAATGTAATTGGAAGACTTTTTCTTCCAAAATAACCCAGACTTAAGAGTGTTCACAAAAATGTAACACCAGCCTAGGTGTGGCATCTGTAAGCTCCAGGGATTTGCTTTGCCAGTGGCCAACATCTATTCTTTGAAAGTAAGTACATACTTCATTGCACGATAGCCACTTGGACTGTGATCTAAATTTGGAGGAGAAAAGAAAAGATTCTTTCCAGACCCCTGCAGCCTAAAAATTTAAACCTGTACCATGACAGTAAATGACCTTTCTTTTATGGTAGTTGACATTGCAAAACTAGTAATTTCACTATTTAAAAAAGAGTCGTACCAACTGTAGTAGATGATTCTCTAGAGAATTTCTTGCAAGGGTCATACAGGGTGGGCTTGGGGTTCTGAAGTCGGAGGAGTAGGTGACCAAATGACAAGTGGAGGGGAGCAAACAACATTAAGTGATAGCTGGGCTCCAAAGTCATGGACTAGCACTAGCCCTGATTTAAAGACACTCAGTTCTTTGCTATTATACAGAAAGTCTGACTAGTCCAAAAATCGGGTAGAGAAGTAGCCATTTTTCTTTTACAGTATCCCTCAGGCATTAAGTCTCCCTAAACAATACAGTGCCTTGGAAATATTTCTTCTGTGAGTTAGCCTGAATGATCATTTAAAATGTGCCTTACAGATCATGCATTTGATATCATTGCCTAGATGTGACTACCCCTAATTACACTAATTGCAAAAGTGGAATGAGTTAGAATGTTAATAATAATCTCATAAATGAAGCCATTTATAATTATCAAGAAAACCATCAGTGCATGACTAGCTTCCCTAAGACATTCCGTTTAAGAGGGTTTGCTTTGTTTCTCATAAGGAAACAAGTGCCTGTTTACATTTCTTTCTGTCTTTTTCCTTTTTGAAAAGAACACTATAGCTTTTTAAAAATCCCATGAGCTGAGCCATCTAGTGCACTTGACAAGACCCTCTTGAAACTCAGCTAAATCCGTGGATGAAAATCCCAGAGTTGCAACAACGTCTGCTGAAGCGTTTTCATTACATGTGGTCAAAGCTCTGAGCAGAATAATATAGCGTGCATGGGGCGGGGGATGTGAGACAGGGGCCATGCATTATGGCAAACAGTAGATTGAAACTCTCTGAACCTTACCTTGCTTCTGGCAGCTGTCCAACTTCAGGGGTCCTGTTTCTTATAAATATTAAAGTGTTTTTTTTAATTATTAAAGGGTATTTCCAAAGATGAACTTGGAAAAGCAACAGAAATAAAATCAGTACTTAATTGTAGCTGTTCTTAATGCATAACCTCTTTGGTTATGAAAGAGATCGAAATATATCTCAAGAAATAGCTCCTGGCCGGGCGCGGTGGCTCACGCCTGTAATCCTAGCACTCTGGGAGGCCGAGGCGGGCGGATCGTCCTGAGCTCAGGAGTTCGAGACCAGCCTGAGCAAGAGCGAGACCCCGCCTCTACCAAAAAGAGAAAGAAAAATTAATTGGACAGCTAAAAATATATATAGAAAAAATTAGCCGGGCATGGTGGCGCATGCCTGTA
>RJWJ010002267.1:0-22200 GCA_004363605.1 Indri indri
TTTTTTTTTTTTTTTTTTTTTTTTTTTTTTTTTTGGAGACAGAGTCTCGCTCTGTTGCCTGGGCTAGAGTGCTGTGGCATCATTGTAGCTCACTGTAACCTCAAACTCCTGGGCTCAAGTGATCCTCTTGCTTCAGCCTCCTGAGTAGCTGGGACTATAGGCATGAGCCACCATGCCTGGCTAATTTTTTCTATTTTTAGTAGAGACGGGATCTTGCTTTTGCTCAGGCTGGTCTCGCACTCCTGACCTCAAGTGATCCTCCCGCCTCAGCCTCCTAGAGTGCTAGGGTTAGAGGCGTGCGCCACTACTCCCAGTCCTGGTTTGTTATTCTTAACAGTATGAAACCAGAAGCTGGTATCACTTTTCCTTTGGACCAGAGAGATACTGTAGTGTGTGTGTGGAAAACTGCTCCTTGAGTGGTTGAAAGGAGGTCCTGGGCATCTGAGGCCCTTGAAGGAGGTTAGGGACCCCAGCTTCTTTTCAGTTCTTGAGAACCCCAGGCCTACCTGCAGTGGGGATTTCTTGTTTATAATATCATGGCAATGAAGTTGAGTTACTTAGTCTATGTTAGAGATGGTAAATGTCAACACTGTGTGTGTGTGTTGAACTCTCAGTATTGCTTAGATAGCTAAGTTCCCTTTCAGTGAAATGGGGGCTGGCGGGGGGTGGGGAGAGGGAGAGAGAGAGAGAGAGAAAAGAAAAGAAAGAGAGAGAATGGGTTTGGTGCATTTTATAGGTATGTATGTGCCTTCTTCTTGAGATCTTGTTTAGCACATTCATTCCCCATTTTATCTCAGGTCCTAGCTGGACTTTTACACAGTCTCCTAAGGGGTCAAAGGTTGGGGTGTCCGCTGTGTGTTCTACTTCACTGAGTCTACTGTAGGAGCCACAGGTGCCCGAATGGACACTGGTACCAAAAGGAGGTCCTAGTTTTCATAGCCTCAAGCTTCCTGCCTACTTATTTCCTTCACCTGCTTATAGTTCTTTTTCTGATTTTCTGGCCCTTACTTTTGAGGAAGGAATCATTTTACTTCCTTCAATTCAACTGATACTGGATTTTACTTTTCTCAGTATAAATCTTTTTTAGCTGTTTCTTATTGCATTCCTCAGGTGCTTGCTATGTACCCACACTTCTCAATAATTAAAGAGATATTAGTTGCTTGCTGTCTTTGCTAGCAGGCACTTCTACTTGAAAGGAAAAAATATTTTGTGTTACACAATGAGAATATTAAAGAAATACTGGATTATTGAAAGAAAGATAACTCCAGGAAATAAGAAGAGGGTACCTCAGATAGAAATTGAAAGATGTTTATGGGAAAAAGACATTTATTCACAAACTATCAGGACTGATTGGGGTGCTGTCTTAAGGCTTTGCAAAATTCATGCTTAGACGTGTGGGCTATGGAGGGAGGATGGTAAAATGGTAGGCTGGTCCACACTGGAATTCTAGCTTTGATTTAGTGTATTTCAACAGATTGGTTAGACTATTGATGAAAGCAAATGAACACATTTTATTTGTGGTGTCAGTGTTGCTGTTTTTCCCCACAAGGTGTGGAGCATTGCATTGAAGGCTTATGGTGGCCAGAACCTTTCTGGTAATAGCTCGGGCCTTCGTTCATTTGGTAGACAGGAGTGCCTCTGATTTAGCCTGTCAGATGTAGCTGAAAACACCTGATTGAACCCCTGGTCCTGGGAAGTACTCTGTAAATCTGGAAAGGAGAGTGGCATTTGTTTCTGGCTTATTCCTCAGGACTTTTTGGTCTCAGTTTTACACTGGGCTGTCAATATGGAAGCCTTCTTTACAGTGCCACCATTTCAGCCCCTAGGCCCATCAGTATTTTCCTTGATCTCACGTGAGCAGGTAGTGTCGTGCCCCTAGTTGCCTGTCCCAACAATAGTCACTGCCAACTGAGGTGCTTATTTGCTCCCAGTGTTGTGCTGGCCCCTCTCAGTCCTCCCAACAGTCTTGCATAGTAGGTATTATTTACATCCTCCATCCGCCCATTTGGAAATACTTAAGTGCCTTCTGTAAATCAGCCACCATGCCAAGGGAACACTGAGGACTGCAAACATAGCCCTTGCTTTCAAGGCACTTGCAGTCAAGGGGGCAGGTGGAGTCAAATCAAATGATTTCACCTGTACATGCAGAATTGCAAACCGACAATTGCCCTAATGGCAAGGGAATACTCTAATAGAATGTAACAGAAAAATCCGACCTAGGGCAGGCAAATGAGGGAAGTCTTCTCCAAAGACGTGAGCTTGGGCTGAGCTATGGAGGGTGGATGGGAGTTAAGCAGTTAAAGGAAGGATGGTGCTGGGAGGTGAGTGTTTCACATAGAGGTAAAAGCCTGGACAAAGACCTGCCTTGATCAGGGTTCATTGGGGACAACAGGATCTCCTTTGGCTAATTTAAGCAAATAGTGATTTATAATAAGGAAGGCCTGAAGATACAGACTGTATTCTGAGCTTGCAAGAACGATTCCTGAAATCCCACAGCCGAGCTAGGCTGCTGAGAGAGCTTTGCGTCTGCCACACGCAGAAAGCTACAGCACTGGGAAACTGCTGCTGTGGCGTCAGCTCCAGATCCACATCACACATGACCTAGACTAGCCAAATGAATGTTTTGTTCCCTGCCTCTTCCATCATGTCACTCAGTTCTGAATCAGTCTTCCGTGAGTGTATTTGTGGAACCTAAGTCCCATCTGGAATTCTAGCGGCAAAGGTGTTTGGACGGTGGAGTATTTAGCTAGCCAGCCTGTGTAGTACAGGGAGTTGTGCTAAGAGGGAGTGGCATGGATGCTGAGTGCACCAGTCTACCATGTTTGGCATAGGGAGTAGGCACATTTGCAGAACTGAACGAAGGCTGCTGTGGCTAGAGCCTGGAGTGGGAGGGACACGAGGCTGGGGAGGGAGGCAACGCCCCGTGGGCTGGGCGATCACCTTTCAGGTGAGAGCTGATGGCTCAGGAGTTAAGTTACTGGTTAATAAGTGACCGTTTCAGATTGGAACCCGAGTCTATCTGCCTCTGGAACCTATGCTCTTTTTGCACCTCCAGTCAGTAACCTCATTCTCCAAAGCACTCCTTGAATTCAGCCTGAGTTCTGGTTGCGTTTGTTTCCCGTCTGAACTCAGGCTGCCTTGAGCGTGAAGGGGAGTACGTAGCAGAGTACAGACAGGCAGCCTTGACCTGACCAGCAGGGACGGGGGTGGGAACGTCATTGCGCTGTTAATGGAAGTCTGCAGCCCTGTCAAAGTCTCCTCTTCCTGCTGATTTCTCATTTTCTTCTGGCCTTGTCCCCTAAGCAAAAAGCCAAATCCTGATAATCATGAAGGAAAAATGCCCTCTGGAGCAGCAGATCTTGGCTTCTGATGGAAGAAGTGGAGACAGGGGTTACTAATAAGCATTTCTTATGTTAATCAAGATAGTGTTAGTGCCACATACTAAAATAACAGTAACAGTAACATTGAATACCTGTAATGTATGGCTGTCTCTAGGATTCTTTCATGTGATAGCATGTCAGATGCTTACATGTAAAAATTATGTGAGTAGTAAGGTAGTGCTCTGTCCATATAATGTAATAGTTCACCAGCCAAAATCTAAAACTAAACTAGGTGACAAGGAGAAGGGTGTAAATATAGCATAGTTATAGCTCGAGCTCAGATTCTCAATCTGCAAAATTGCTGCAATGATTTATGCATTGTGGTGAGATTCTTTCTGAAAAGGAGATGCTACATTTTTACAGGATGGATGAATAGATAGAGATAACTACAGAGCTCGATGATCAAGAGTACATACTCTGTACTCTGTTCATATTCCGGCTTTACTAGGTGTGTGGTCTTGGTAAATTACTTCCCTTACCTAATGCTCAATTGCTGTTCTACAAAATGGAAATAATGGGACCTACCTCACAAGGTTATTGTGAAGATGAAAATGGATCGTATGCATTAGGTACTTGCCGTGCCTGGCACTTAGCAAAGTAAGGAGTACATGTTACCTAACATTCTTCTATGTCTATGGTGATAGTTTTAAAAATTTAGCTTATCTTAATCAGCAGCAACTGTGAGTTGCCCATTTGGCTCAAAGAGATTCCTACAGTTTGGCAATCACGCTTTTAAGCTGTTGAAATTAGATCCCTAAGTGAGTTTGGTAATATGTGGTTAAAGGCATCTTTGTGGGTTTATTTCCCTGAAGAAACAGATGAGGTTAAATTGCTCTGTTAGGATTTAATTTTAACTAACTCTTTCATTGACAAAACCACAAATTATTTATTGCAACTTCCTGTGAATCTATAATTATTTCAAAATAAAAAGTAAAAAAAAAAAAGGATTTTTAAAAAAGTTATCTAACTTCATAGGTAAGGGAGATTGCCCAACCTTTACAATGTTGGGTAACATTATTTGATAAATGCATGTAAAGTTTAGCTTTTGTCAATATAGGAGAGCTCAGGTTAACCCTTCTGTCTCCGGACTTAGATTGAGAATTTGTCCAGTCATTTTTTTAATTTGTTCACTAATTCAACAAATACTTACTGGATATTTCCAATGTGCTAGACACTTTTCCAGACACTTGGGATACAGCAGTGATCGGGATAGACAAAATTTCCTGCCCTCCTGGGCC
The DNA here is from genome assembly GCA_004363605.1 of Indri indri. Taxonomy (NCBI): domain Eukaryota; kingdom Metazoa; phylum Chordata; class Mammalia; order Primates; family Indriidae; genus Indri; species Indri indri. Next base: position 4,619 of record RJWJ010002267.1, read on the forward strand.
TTGTGTTAATATTATGATGGGGGTAGAGTGACAGAGCATAAACAAGATTTATTGAGCATAATATAGAATGGTTTAATGTTAAAACAAAGTTGCTGATCTCTGTCACCTTTTCTACCTCCTTTTCTTCATTTCTTATTTAACAGTTCCCCGACAAGTTTACCCTAGCCCTCTTTTCTTTTCTTCTTTTTTTAAGAGATGGGGTCTCGCCATGTTGCTCAACTCCTGTCCTTAAGTGATTAAGCTGGGACTATAGTCATGTCTACTGTGCCTGGCTCTTCTTTTCTTTTTTAACTCTGTACATCTTCCCTGGGAATCTTCAAACCATGAAAGATGAACCTATATTAACCAAACATAGAAAGACTGCTGTAAAAATGAATCAACATTCTGTTCCTGTAGATAGTCTGCATGGACAATCCGGTTAAAAAGTTTGGTCTCAAAATGGTCAAATGACATTAGGTGGTCAAATTACAAAACTAAGGTAGCCCCAGGCCTCCATCTCAAATGCAGGACTGGCTATGCCATTGGGCTGGGGCAGATCTTCTTTTCCTTTGGACCTTGCTTGAAGGACAGATTAGTTGGGGAATAGCTGCTATAACAAATACATCCCACATTTTAATGACTTACCATAATAGGTATGTTTCTCACTCATACACCAGTTTGGCAGGCCCTTTCCTCCCTGTGGTCATTTAGGCACCAGAGCTCCTTCCTCTGTTCAGTGGAGAGAAGAGAGTAGAGGAGTGCCACAGGGTACTAGTTCTACCAGGAAGTGGTACAGTTCACTGGTACTCACATTTCAGTGGCTACAACTCGGTCACATGGCTGCATCTAACTGCAAGGGAGGCTGGAAAATGTTATTTCTGGTTGGCAGCCGCTTAGTGACACCTCTACACCAGGCATGGTAAGTGAATTTTCAGAGGACATCCACCATAATTGCACATATTGGCACTGCCATCGCTTGCCTCTGTGACTTCCTTTTTTCTCAATCTCTTGACTGACCAATTCCCATGATCTTTCTTTAGGCAGATGAATATTCACATGGGCTATAGTGTAGTTTTACCAGCCTGTTAGCCATTCTTTTCTTTAGAGTAACTGAGTCTTCTCACATCTTTGCTCATAAGATCATGTTTTGATGAGCGATTGCCCTGTGGAAATCTTATTTCCAAAATATTTTTGGCAGAGGAGGTGTGGGCTTGGTATGAGCTTTTGCTACTCCAAATGGTTTGTTTACTGAGGCATCAAAAAGACACTGTTCTAAGATCATTACACCCTCATAGGTGCAATGGCTGAACTGTAAGGCAACATTCATAGGATGCCTCCAGGGTGGGATTATATTCTGAACAGAAATGTTCTATGGTTGAAACAATATACACACCCTTTTAAAGTTCTCCCTGACAATGCCTCCTTGCAATTCATGTTATTCGGCTTTGCTTGATTTTTAAGATAGTTCGGGGGTAAATGTCATATTTTGGGAATTTATTAATAGTATTACTTTTTAATGAGTCTTTTGAAGTCTCTTTCATTATAAACAGCCTGTTTTCCCCAGAGATAATAACTTGCAGTGCCAAATATTTGCATTTCACTTGAAACAAAACCAAGTGGTTGAATGTTTTAAATATAAGCAAATCTAATTCTCCCGTGTCTAGAGAAAATGTATAATGAACCATATGTATGTAGCTTAAGCAGACAGATGTGGAAGATTTCTCTTTCTCTCTGCCCCCCCTTTTATTTTTTATTCTTTTAAAAAAATACTGGCAGAACTCAAAATTGGTACCAAGTAGCAAATATCTCTGCCCGGGCAACAAAACCAGGAGCTGGAGCTGACCTGGGGAGGCGTCTTAGGGCACATGCACAAGTGGGGTTTTTCCTGGTTCTGACTTCTATGTGGAAGGCTAAGGCCCACAGCTCACACCCTCGCATTTGTCAGTGCCTTCAGCCTTCCAAATTAGCTATTCTGTCTTAGGTGGCTGACTTTGCAGATCTTTGTCCAAAAAGTTGTGTCGAGTATTGTGGTTGATTTTGGGGTTGGTTTGGTGGAGATGGGTCCATGTGTCTGGGTCCTGCGGTGAGGTGGCCCCTAGCTGCTGACAAAGAGGTGCTGAGCTGCAGTCCCACTGCTGGAAAGAGCCTTCCTCCAGTGGTGGCCATGTGGCTTTTTTCCCTCTTTCCTTTTCCTCTCACAGCCCTCCCTACCTCTGGCCTACCTTTACCTCTAGCTGGGGTCGCTGATAAGGCCTTAAGTGGTTTTCCTACCTTTCGTCTTTCCCCATCCATTCTGCTCACTGAAGTGATCTTTCTGTAATTCAAATATAATTATTTGACTGTCCTATTTAATACTTACCTGTGCCATTGTCTTCTAGATACAGTGTAAACCCCTTAAGTTGGTGTACCTGAGCCTCCATGACTTGGGCGCTGCTTTCTGTCTGCACCATCTTGAGGCACCCCACCAACATGTCCACCGCATTGGCTGCCTAGCTATCTGTATGTAGCCCGAGGGAACTCCTTTCAGGAGGTGTCCATTTTCTGTTACGGTGTGGTGTCTTTGCAAATGTGGTTCCTTTTGCCAGCTGTGCTCTGCATGTCCTACAGCTTTGCTTCTCAGGCTTGGGTGTGCTTTGAATCACCCTGAGGACTTGTTAAGTCACGGATTCCTGCCCCCTCCCTCAGACTTTCTGATTCACTAGGTGTGAAGTGAGGCCTGAGTGTCTGTATTTCTAATGAGTCCCTAGGTGATGCTGATGTGGGTGGTGTGGGGACCACATGTTGAGTAGCAAAGCTCTAGGGTGCCCTGTCTTGTCAAAGCACTTACCCTGCTGTTTTGAGATTGCCTGTTTGTCTTTCTCCCTCACTGGACTCTAGGCTTCCTGGGAAAAATAATCTGTTTGCCCATCAGTGTATCCCTAGTGACCAGTATGTGGGATGTTGTTGGCGTTCAGGAAGTATCTGCTGAATGAGTGAATGAACAGGGCACTGTTTATGCGGTGAAGTTCAAATCATTTTGCTTCTTTTAGTGGATAAGTTTTCTTTTGGAATATTTCAACTTAATGGTGTGTGGAATGTCATCTACTCCTTCCAGGTGCCCTTATCTGTCCTTGAAATACTCACCTAATGGACATGGGACTTGAGAGCTCCCATAGATATCAGACCATAGGTGAACTATAGGAAGACAGATAGGGACTTCTTTCGATAGACCTCAGACTTTAGAATATGAGAGTGGACTCACAGATTTTCTTTCATTAAGAACATCATAGAGTGGTGTTTCCACATCTCTTACAATATAAGACATACACCTGACTTACTTGAGCCTGTCAGTAAATGGAACTCATGCCGCTTTTTAGTATCTGTGATGTACCTGCTAGGTAGGGGCTGTAGGTGGGATAAAGGAGTATCTGATGTGGCTCTAGCCCTCCAGGTTGAAACCTGGTGAAGAGATTTAAAAATACTTGAAATGTTTGAATATGTGATACTTACCATGAATATCATAAAGGTTCATATTTTTAAAGATGCTTAATTCACTTGGTTTATTAAATCAACTCAAAGCATACGACGAAAAGCAAGCGGAAAGAGATGAGGCTGGGTTAGCACGCTTAGTGCAAGCCGGTGGAAGGACTGCACTATGTATGGGTTACACAGTGTTCATATGGCCCTCTCCCTTTGTCTTAAAGCCTTTTAGGTTTTAGGGAATAGGAACGCTGTCAGCTTAATTTTTCTTGAAAAGGAGGATGGGGTAGGGTTCTCATGGGAATCCAAGAAATGGAAGCCAGGGAGCGGCCTAGTGGTCTGTAGGGGTGGGAGTCCTTGGCTGTTCATGCTTGTTCCGCTGTTAGCAGGCCTTGCCCTAGCTGCCTGGAGTTTACTTCGCTGTCCACTTACCATTCAGCTGCCAGCAGCCTTCGTTACCCCCTGCTCTTTATGTCGCTTCCCCGCTACCTCACAGGTTCTGCTGGATCCTTGGCTCTGGTTCCCTTATAACTGTCAGCCCCACCTGGCCCTCACTGTACATCATGGTTCTGCTGCGCATCTGTTCAGGGTCTGCTTTCTCCCTTGTCGATCTTTATATTTCTTACCCACATCCCCAAGAATGAGCATCTGGCCTAAGTTGTTCATATAGAAGAGCTTTCCATGCCAAAGCATCCCAAAGGCCAGCACAGCGTGTGCCTGCTCGCCCTTACTCCAACTCTGTCAGGTGAGACCCTTCGTGAGGTGGGCCATGTGGCCCACACATGGCTGCCAGGCTCGCGTTTGTAGCAGAGTGGGGGAGATGGGCAGTGTCCTCTGTCATGGCTGTGGGCATGGCAGGTACATTGGAGAGCTCACTGGCCCAGCAGGACTCAAGGAATGGGTAGGATTTGCACAGGCTAGGATCAGAGGAAGAGAGTTCTGGGAAGATGACCCAAATCTGACCCAAGAGGAGTGAGTATGTGGGCAATTGACAAGACTGCTGAGAGGAGACTGGGCTACCAGGGTCCTGAAGGCCAGGCGGACGAGGTGGAATTTTTTGTTAGGCAACAGGTCATCTCTGTAGGCTTTTAAGCAGATGAATCAATCGCCCTCTGCTGTCCATTCCTGTTACCAGAATAGACTTGAGACCTGCCAAGAAGCCACTAACACCACTTAGGAGTGAGGTGATGTGACCGAGAAAATAGGGAGCAGGTGGTCATGGGCTTAGAGAAAGAGCAAATATGGCAAACATGGGCTGACATCAACCACCTGGATATGGCAGCCATGTCACCAGGAGGGAAGGAAGGGGTGTATTCCAGGGGAGTAGCAGCTTCCATGTCAGAACCAGGGAATGAAGCAGGCCCGATACCCAGCATGGAGACTTCTGTGCCTTCATTTGCTGGGAAGTGGTGGGACAGAGCTTTCGACCTGCATCCCACCTGCTCCATGAGCCATCTCTGCCACCTGATCATTCACTCCTAAGTGTCTGCTCTTGTATCTCCTGCCCATGCCCAGCTTTTAGGTTCCATTGCGCCAGCTTTTTCTGTCAGTGCTGACTTAGAACACAGAGTTCTCCACATTATAATGTGGCCAGTAATCCAGTCCAGTGCAATCTGATGTCCCTTCACCATGCGTTCTACCTCTGAAACCTGGTCAGACATCCGGGTTTGTTCAGAAGTGCTGGTAGGGCATGGCTTCAGAATTTGGTGGGAGCATTTTGTAAAGTTGTGTGGTCTGGTGGGTGCTCATACGGACTTTTGATCTTCCATGCTTTCTTTATTTGTATTGTTTATTTGTTACTATGATGATAACGGGTTTCTGAAGAAAATTCAGATAGATGCAATCCAGTTTAAAAAGTCCTGACCAGGCGCGGTGGCTCACCCCTGTAATCCTAGCACTCTGGGAGGCCGAGGCGGGCGGATTGTTTGAGCTCAGAAGTTCGAGACCAGCCTGAGAAAGAGTGAGACCCCGTCTCTGCTAAAAAAAATAGAAAGAAATTAGCTGGACAACTAAAAATATATAGAAAAAAATTAGCCGGGCATGGTGGAGCATGCTTGTAGTCCCAGCTACTCGGGAGGCTGAGGCAGGAGGATCGCTTGAGCTCAGGAGTTTGAGGTTGCTGTGAGCTAGCCTGATGCCACGGCACTCTAGCCTGGGCAACAGAGTGAGACTCTGTCTCGAAAAAAGAAAAAAAAAAAGTCCTGATATGCAAGAGCCTGACTTTGAACAAGAAATTTTTAAAAAGGGCCATTATTTGCTGCCTGCAGGGGTTCACTAATGGATACCGGCAAGTCCCTTAAGCTCTCTGAGCCTTGGTTTCCTCATCTGGATAAAGGATGATAAGTAAATGTTTACCTCTCAGAAGTCTTGAGATGCTCAAATGAGGTAGGAGTGTGTGAAATGCTTTGTAAATTTCAAAGCACTGTGAATTTAAGGTATTAACTGGTGGATAGTGACTTCCTGGACATTTAAAAGTGGTTTGATTTATATTTAGTAGAAACTCATCTATTATGAAAGTGATATATTTATTATAAATTATTAACAACCATATAGCTTTCAACTTCTTTGTGTAACTTTCCTTTTGAGTAAAGCACCCAGGTGTTTTCCTTAATGAATAGCCTCTTTGCTGGGTGTGTTCTCACTCGGCACTTTTGGAAATATCCATTCTGCAGGAGGTATTTCATCTCATTGTCTTGGCCCTCGCAAAGCACTGTTAGCCCAAGGTTTCAGATGTCAAAGTAATAGATATTTTACTTCAAAGATGACATCTCAAGGTTGTATCGCAGCTCACAATTTTGTAGTCTCCTGTCTTCTCTGAACACTGTTAGAGGGGAGACAGGTGTTCCTGGGAGGAAGGGCTGTGTGGGAATGGTATGTGCGGGGGTGCAGTTGGGCTGGGGAAGGAGAGGGCCAGCTGTCTTTTCTAGCAATACTGGGTAGAATGCCCTCCCAGGGATTAATTCTTTGACCATGTGTTCAGAAGCAGGCAACCTGATGGCTCTTTAGCAGTAATACCCCTCCTTTTCTTTCCTAGTCTCCTTTTGTCCTAAAGCCTTACCCTTCTTGTGTTCACCTCCGGGTTCCATGAAGGTGGCCATTGGCAAGTAGCACGTGAGCCTTAAGGTAGATGGGAAGGATGGAACAAAGGCCCAGCTCCTCCTCCCAGCATCTGCATTTTCGCTTCTTTCCCCAATGCCTACTATAGCTTTGTTTTCTCCTGCGCTACTCTGGTTTTCTGAGCTCTTAAAATCCTCAAATTTGACTTGCACGCCCTCTAGTGACAGGTATGATGCACCCCTTGTTACCCTGTTGTTTGTGATACCTACCATGACAGCTGTTCTCACCACCCAGCTCTATTACTAAGCCTTATCCGCAGTTCACAAATGCAGAATGAGAGGCTCAGTGGTCCTGACTTATCCTGACTTACCACTCAAGTAGGACCTGCGGATGTGGGATTTGAATCCGAGCTTTTGACTCCCAGATTTATATGGTGTAAACGTGACAGAACAAAAGATGATGTAGTTATAGCTGTTCTAGTTTTTTTCCCCCATAGTGTAAAAGAATACAGATTATTTTACTATCCACTCAACTAATCTGAAAAGATCAAAATGTGGGGAATAGTTGAAGATAAGAATGATAATTTTTTTTTAACCCTTCCTTCATCACACTGGAAAATTTTTTTGTCACTCACCAAGTGTTCAGTATTTCACGCTCAGTCCTGTTGACAACTTTGGGGAACGCAGAAAAAATTTAAAGTATGATATTTGCCCTTAAGTTTATGTTCTAGTTACAGTCTAGTTATGAAGTGGTTACATTTATTCCCCTGAGGAAGAAAAATTAAGTATAAGGCATAATCACTTTTACTGGTGTTTAATTTTTCTACTTCGTCTCACTAAAGACAGGCTTTCTGAGCATTTGCTTTTTTAAAAATTTATTTTGAAGTCCTTTTCAGTGGAGAGAGAACTGCAGGATAACAGCAGCAGTTACCCCGACGAACCCTGGAGGATAACAGCAGAACAGCGCGAATACTATGTCAATCAGTTCCGGTCCCTGCAGCCAGACCCGAGTTCCTTCATTTCAGGTGAGAACCTGGGCTCCCCAGGCATTGTTCTCACGGGAAGAACAATCAACGTCTTGAGAAACAGTTCACACAAAATGAACATGGCAGCCTTCTGTGATTTCAATTTGTTTTCCTCTAAGGTTGAATTCCTTATCAAGTATAAGCCATGCAGAAAAGAAGTTGGTATTGACATTTGGAAAATTGTTTCTGTTTTAAAGGGGTTAAATGGGAATTTGAGGGGAACCCTGTCCAGACTTCGTACCTTATTAGTTGAAACACTTCTTGGAACAAATGAAGCACCAAGGGGACACGTTTAATTGCTTCCTTTTATATTAGAATTAGAGCATGGAGGGAGCATGGCCTTCTAGGAGTTAGTGTCACAAGTCTCCATATCTTATATTTGCCTTCAGAGTTCAAACTCAGGCTCATTTTCTTTGGCTCAAATTTTTTTTTCTGTTTTTTTTTTTTCTGAGAGAAATTAAAATGGAGGAAAATTGGCCAGCATTTTTTCACATGTCAGTTCTGGATTGTCTTCAGATATATGTATTTCAGTTGAGTTCTCATGTAAAATTCAACCTGAGAGGAATTGATTTAATTCCTGTGTGCCTTCTTTTTACTAGGCTGAATACTAAACAAACAGTGAAATAGTAGAGTCTGGCAGAAAAATTCATAAAGCTTTCTTTTTATACTTCAATTTTGAAGAATAACAGTATATCCTTGATAATTGTAATCTGACATATTGAAGTGTGGACTAAGACTAGTTTTTTCTTATGAGATAAGATGTGTAATCGAAATATAAATGCAAACACCATTTACTGATTGGTGGTAATGGCTTTATTGAAGACAAAACAGTGTAGATACAATAAATTAATGATGACATCGTGATTTAAGAAGCAGAAACCCAGATTGCATGTATTAGCCACCTGCTCAAGCGAGTTTCTTCACAGTGTATGCAGATATTTAGCCAAATATGAATAGGTACTTGTTAGAAATGTTTTTATTTTCCTTTTACTTTTTTATTTTGCAGAATTTCAAATGTAGATACAGCTAGATGGGCTAGTATGACAAACCCCTATGCACCTATCATGTAGCCCCGACGATTTTATCTACAGTTGGTCAGTGACGAACCTCATATATACTGATGGTCCTGTAATAATATAATGATAGAGCTGAAAAATTCTTATTGCCTAGTGATGTCCTAGCTGTCATAATGTTGTAGCACAATGTATCACTCACATGTTTGTGGTGATGCTGGTGTGAACAAACCTGTGGAGCTGCCGATCATATAAAAGTCTAGCACGTACAATTGTGTACAGTACTTGATAATGATAACAAATGACTTTGTTACTGGTTTATGTTTTTACTATGCTATACTTTTATCGTTAATTTAGAGCGTACTACTTCTGCTTATAAAAACAAGTTAACTGTAGGACAGCCTCAGGCAGGTCCTTCAGGAGGTATTCCAGAAGAAGCATTGTTATCATGGAGGATGACAGCTCTGTGTGTGTTATTGCCCCTGAAGACCTTCCAATGGGACAAGATGTGGAGGTGGAAGACAGTGATATTGATGATCCTGACCCTGCGTAGGCCTAGGCCAATGTGTGTGTTCGTCTCTTAGTTTTTAACAAAAAAGTTTAAAAGGCAAAACAAATTTAAAAATGGAAAAAATCTTATAGAATAAGGAGAAAGAAAATATTTTTGTAAAGCTGTGCAATGTGTTTGTTTTTTAAGCTGTGTTATCACAAAAGAGTCAACAAGTTAAAAAAATCAAAAAGCGTATAAAGTAAAAAAATTATGGCAAGCTAAGGTTAATTCAGTATTGAAAAAAGAAAAAAATTTTAAATACATTTTGAGTAGCTTAGGTGTCCAGCGTTTATAAAGCCTACAGTAGTGCAAAGTAATGTCCTAGGCCTTCGCGTTCACTCACCACTCATTGACTCACCCAGAGCAACTTCCAGTCCTAAAAGCTCCCTTCCTGGTAAATTCCCTATACAGGTATAGCTGGCAAATAGGCTTGCAAGACATTTCTGACAAATATTTGACAAGGTGGCTGCATTGGTGGCCAAGAGTCACATGTCAGCATTATTTCCAGGATGCTTTTGGGGAGAAGGCTCATTGATTTTTAGGGTATTTTGCCATTAGTCCTTAATAATCTGGCAAAGGAAAATAAGTCTGCTTTAGGGTCCATTATAGTCCATTGTTTTAAGGTCAATTAGAAGATTTGTGATTGTCATGGAAAGTCTTTTGACTTTATCAATTTAGAACAAAGCTTGGGGCTTTGATTTGAACTGTTTGTTGTATTAGAATTGAGATTTTTGAATCGTGAAACTGTGTTGAAAGCTGAAAGCATAAAAAATTCAATCTCAGTAAGGTCTAATGTTTCAAGTGAAGCTGAGACTTTCAGTTACATGGCATGTGAAATGGAATGATTGCCTGATTGCAATTGATATTGGTAAATTTACAATGAATAAAGAAAGCTTCCTGGATCAGCTTCTCAAAGAGCCAATAAGAGATCTTAAATTTCACCAAAAATCTTTCCTAAGATGTCTGTTTTATCACTGTGTAGCAGGATTAATGGTGTTAATTTTCTTCTTTTTGCTTGGTTTTCTACCATGGCTGTGTATTACTTTTCTTTCTTTCTTTTTTTTTTTTTTTTTTTTTTTTTTTTTTTTTTTTTTTTTTTTTTTTTTTTTTTTTTTTTTTTTTTTTTTTTTTTTTTTTTTTTTTTTTTTTTTTTTTTTGAGACAGAGTCTCACTGTGTTGCCCGGGCTAGAGTGCCGTGGCGTCAGCCTAGCTCACAGCAACCTCCAACTCCTGGGCTCAAGTGGTCCTCCTGCCTCAGCCTCCCGGGTAGCTGGAACTACAGGCATGCGCCACCATGCCCAGCTAATTTTTTCTATATATTTTTAGTCGTCCAATTAATTTCTTTCTATTTTTAGTAGAGACAGGGTCTCACTCTTGCTCAGGCTGGTTTCAAACTCCTGAGCTCAAGCGATCCGCCCTCCTCGGCCTCCCAGAGTGCTAGGATTACAGGCGTGAGCCACCGCGCCTGCCCCCTGTGTATTACTTTTCTACTGGAAATTTCTATTTGAAATTTGTCGGATTTGTTTGAAATTCGTCTTTTGAGTTTTTAGTAAAATTTTGCAGATTTTTGGTAAAAATGAAGCAGGAATGAATTTATATGATTTGCATCTGTCATATTGTGTTATTGCTTCTTTTGCCCTATTCTAATTTAGATATTCTTTAAAAATTGCTCATATGTTGCTTTTAGTCCCATGATTCATAGTTGCTTTGAGGAATAAATGTGTTTGTGGTTATATAGTAGAGATTGCTGAATGAAAAAATGGCGATTCATTGGTATATAAATATAAAAGCTATTCTAGATAAGCAATTACTGGTTTATTAAACAATGGCTCTTGACAGGTTCTGTAGCCAAGAACTTCTTCACCAAATCAAAGCTTTCCATTCCAGAACTCTCTTATATATGGTAAGTACAGTTAATTCCACATAATATCATACCATCATTAATACATACCCAGTGTTTAGCTCCTACCTTTGTATTTTTTAAAAGTCTTAACTTTCGAGTGATTTTTTTTTGACAGACTTATAGTGAATAGAACTCAGATTCTCATTGCTGTGTAATTATATGAAAAGCACAATGAACAGTGCCTGGCACGTACTAAGCAGTATAAGTGTTAACTATTATTTTAAAAGTAATTTCCTAATTATCATCCCCATCTCAATCCCTTTTCAGTCTAGGCAATTTGTGGACATGAGACTTTCCATCTTGTAGATTTTATTTTCAGATTTTCTACTCGATGTGCTACATGTAACCGGAGGACCTTGAAAAGCTATTCTTTATAATATTTTATAAGGCTGAGTGAACAGAAGGTGCAGCAATATTTTGGAATCAGGTTAAACTTGACTATTCTGTCTGCCCCTGAGCTTTGTAAATTTGGCCGGTGTTTATCAACGGGGCCTAATTCAGACTTGCAGCTGCGGCATCCACTGCACCTTGCCGTAGCTCTGGCTCCAGAAGGGCTGTGCCGGGATGGATGGTCCAGATGGGTCTGTTTGCATTCGCGAAAATGCTTGGTGCTGCTGTAAACTCCCGGCTACGTGTGAGCTAGTTAAGACTGGGCAGGAGATCATACTACTATAAATATATAACTAAAACATTGGCATATTCACATAAAGCTTTTTGCACGAGGATTTATAAAAATTATGATAGTATTAAAAATTGTTTGTCACGTTTTGTGCATCTTATTGGAAAAAACTATTCCGGTAATCCTTGTGTGTGCCAATGTATCTGGGATTCTGAGGTAGATTTAGGTTCTTCAGCAATGTATTCTGATATAACATTTCCCCCCCAACAAGCCTTATACTAGATTTTAAAGCTAGGAAAAAAAATAAATTATCATTTTGAAAACAATACAGTCTGTTTTGGCAGAATTCCCAGTCTTAACATTATCAGCATGAGGCTTCCTATCTTTTTGTCAAGACATATCCATGAAAGCTAAATGGTATTCTTTCCATCGGGCGTTGGAAGTAGTTCCCTGACTCCTCACCTTGGGAGAACAGCTATTTCAGGGCTGGTGCATTCTAAATTGGAGAGGGGGATGTGAATGGTCCAAAGGAAAGTTGTGCAGCTTACCTTAGAAATGTTTTTTTTCAAATAGTAACACCTTTCTAGAACAATTTTGTGTAAGTCTTATCTCTGTAGTATTGTCTCTGTACACCTAAGAGATGGTTGAGCTTATGGAGTCTTAGTTACTTAGTTCTTTTGTGCTCAGTAAATAAGTCTGTGCCTTTTAGTGGGAAATAATGACCGAAACAAAGATAAACCTTTTTAAGATTCTCCCTTTCATCCTTTTTGTCTTATCTGGTTCCAGTCTTCCTTATTTGCTAGTTTTATCTTAAAACATAGTTCAATCAATATTTATTGAGCTTACTTATATTTTCCTGGGGGTAATTCTCAAGCAAAGAACAGTTTGATACAAAATTTACATGACTTGAAAAGTTCAAAGTTTTCCTTTAAAGCTGAAAAATGAAGCATTTATTTCTGTGCTCTGAGTAGACCGCATAATAGTTGGGACAACTATAAAGTGGCTGGGGCCACCCTTTCTCTGCCTTTTTTAAGCATGAAGTCTGGGGCTTTCCACACCATACAGCCTGCATTTACTAAATAACTGTCAATTAACTGTGCAATTCCAGGCATCTCTTTTCTTTTTGTGCCACAGTTTCTTGTCCCGTGTCCTCAGTTTTGTAAAATAGACCAGTCAGAGAACCTGAAGAATTTAAATTTTTATTTACAAAATGCTACTGATGCCAATGCTGTCAATCAGCATTTTTCTTTCTATGTGTAGCCCCCTGAAATTTCAAATGGATTTGGCCAGGAGGGTTTAGGGATGCTCCAGGGCCATCACTAGAGAGCCTGGGAGTTGTATTTGCCTGTCTGGGCCGAGTAACTTTCCTCTAAGTCCCGCGGTAGGTACTCATGACATTTGTTGTATTTAGGGAGCTTAGCGATGCTGACTGCGATGGAGCCCTGACTCTGCCTGAATTCTGTGCTGCGTTTCATCTCATTGTGGCCCGGAAGAATGGCTACCCACTGCCTGAGGGCCTGCCTCCAACTCTGCAGCCAGAGTACCTACAAGCAGGTATGTCCTCATCATGAATGGGAAACCTTAGGCACTTTCCCTCCAGGCCTTATGAGAAACTTGTGTTTCTTAAAATGGTGTCCAGACACTTTGGGGAATCACTGATATCTATAGTTATTTTTCTTTAACTGATATTAGACTTTCATGTCTTATAATATGAGTAATAGGGCTAATATGGGTAAGTGTGACTCATGTTATTCTCATTCTAGTACCCTCTGGATGAATTTGAACCAAAGTCACTGACCGTTTTGTGACAGTTGTGAAATGGGCAAGTACTGAAGTTCCCAGCTGATATAAAATGAAGAGGAAGGTCTTGTAGAGCCAAGTGCTGGCTTAGCATCTTTAGACACATCCCAGTGTCTCCAAGTGGCCTTGGGCGATGAAATGGAATAGAACTCTTATACCTAATTAAAAAGTTAAAAACTACATGCAGTGAAACGTGCAAAGTGCTGTAACCTTAAATGTACACTCAAAGTATTTTTATATGTGTATACACCCATGTAACTACAATCAGATAAAGACATAGAACATTCCAACACACTAGAAGTTTGGACTAGAACTCATTTTGTCTTTCACCTTGACAAAGCAGTCAGCCGCAAACTACTGTTTTGAATTCTTTAGATAGGAAAGAGGCATGATGAGTACAACATTTGTATTAATTCCTTTGGAAGACTTTGAATAGTGTCTCTTGCCCTTTTCAAAGGCAGTGGGCACTGGTCTGATTTCTATTATTTAGAGAAGTAAAGTGTTTATTGAAAGGGTCCAGAAACAACTGGTGCTTTCAACAACTTTTTCACTTTTTAGGGAAGGGCTCTTAAAGAAATGAGAGCTTAGTCATGGGTGATTATTGGCAAGAGAGAACAGTATCTACAGAAATAGTAATTACTTATTAATAAGAGTATACATTTGTGATGGATCTGGAAAAGGCCTTAGATTATCTCTAATCCCTTCCTCATGATGACACCAGACTCAAAGTAGCAAATGTCTTATCTAAGTCAGTCTTGGGGTTGCTGACTCTTTTAAATGAAAAGTCTGTCATTTTCTGTGTTAGGTACTGAGGGGGTAGGGGCTCAACCAAAAGGAAGATACCAAGCTTGTGGCTGGTGCTAAGTGACCCATCCTGGAATCTTCTTCAAATGTCTTCATAAAATATCTGAAGGGAAGAGTTCAGAGGGCAAAACCTACTAATTTATGCCCTTGGATTTTGCTAATAATAGCTGCTTTGTGCCCACAGCTGTAACTCTAGCTTGCTGCCCTTCCTTAGAGGCTGGGGAAGACCCTCATGGAATTAGCTTGTCATTGAGCAGCATAGTAAACTGCAGTCTTCCTATTTGTGTCTCTGTCTCTGTCTCTCTCTCTTTTTCTCTCCCTCCTCCCTTCTCCCCCTCTCCTTTCTTTGTTTCTGTTTCTCTGTGAGTGAGGCAAAGAAACACTGACATTCCGGGGGCTATCTTGGTGCCTGCATGGTTCTCATTGCCAAGGTAGTGCAGAGTCATAGAGAAACTCCTTCTCCTAGGAGCCGGGGGCACATGGGGCTTTTGTCTCTCTCTAAAGGGGATTAACAGCTGGTCAAAGGGCCAAGGTCTGCTCTAAGGCTATTTAGTTATATTTAATATCTTAACTGTGTCCTCTTTTAAGCCTTGGAGAGAGTCCTGGGTAACCTCCTCTCCCTTGCCCATACTTAGTTTTCCATTTAGGGGTCTTGGTTAATGCTGTTTTATTGTTCAAATGCCACATGGCCCTGGAACCTATGGCACATGTTGTAACTGCTTGTTTCAGAAGTCACTTTGTAGGTGTCCAGGTGTTTCATGGACTGTTTCAAAAGATACTGATAGAATTTTTAGAAATCTGAAAGCCCTGAGCTAAAAGTGTGCTAACAGAAGAGAAATAACCCCTTGATTACTGTACTGCTGAAATGGTTTCTTTTGACGTGCTTATTCAGTAGAGAGGAGTCTATGAAAGAGTGCCAATCAAGAGGCAACTCCTTTCCCTTGGAATGGAGCCCCTCCTTTCTTCCTGGTCTTTTATGGAGACTGTCTACATGCATTTATACAGAAACAACTGAAGAATCTGTCACATATACTTCAATTAAACAAAAATCACATATCATTTCCAGGGCTTGTGGGATTAATCTTAAATAATAATTATGTAGTTCTAACAGAAAACATGAGAGACCTCATAAAACCCCATCAAACTCAGTGACAGTATATTTTAGCAAACTTAAGGCTTTAGCAGTTAATTTTTAAATGCTTTATTACCCATGTTTATCTTTGTATGAAGCTCAAGAAAATGGTCAGAACCATCTGGATCTTATCTGTGATCTTAGACTCTTTGCAAAATATGAGTGTCCTATTCATTTTTTTGTTCATTTTTATGGCATCCCGTTTAGATTTTCTAAAAAAGCTTAGCTATTCTTGTTCCAACATTTTTCTAATTGATCGATATTCAGTCTTTTAAAAAATCTAATCCAGTTTTCGACAGGATTGGTGAGGAGTATAAATTTGGTTGATACCATCATGTATTCAAAACTATAAAAGCTTGTTTTCAATAAAATAATGAAACAGGAATTGTATCTGATGCCATTTTACTTGTAATTGCTGAAATAGTCCATTTTCCCTAATGCTACAAAATAAAGGGCAGAGTTGGAAGGATAAGTTGGATTACTTACTTGGTGGCTTAGCCATGAGCCTTTTGATAGTTTCATGTCTAGGTAACTGGGTGGATTCTGGTAAAAATTTTTGCCATATAGTTTGTTAAAAAATATTTATTGAGTACTTATTATACAAGATGCACCGTATTATTCTCTGTGATCAGAATGCTATATAAAACAGAGTTCCTACCCTGTAGCATGGCACTTGTGGGCAAGTAGAGGATAGATGTCATTGGAACCAGCGGTAGGTGCTATGAAGGGGAAGTATATTCACAACCAGAGGGTGCATGGCCTTAGGGAAAATTTAATTAAATGCTTAGGCTATGATGCGAAGGCTGAGCTAAGGGCTACTTAGGTAAAGAAGAAGGTAACGGGGGATGTGCCGAAGAGGTACTGAGAAGGGGCTTGGAGGCTGGAGGAATGGACTATCGAGGCCACAGTAGCTGGAGTGACAGAATGAAGCTGAAGAGGAAGGTGGGGAGCAGATCATGGGCAATAACCTTGACCTGTTTTAGGTAGAGAAATGACACAATCAGATTTGCTATTTGAAATGACCATGCTGGTTGGTGTCCAAAGAACAGATTTTGAAGGGTGGAAACCAGAAGACTAAGTTATGGTAGCAGTCCAATCTGCAGCAGTGGGGGTCTCATACTGAGGAGGTGATGGTGGAGATAGATAGATGTGAAGACATTGTAGAGAGATTTAGCAGTTAATTGGTGACATTTGTAGTTCTTGAAAGTGTCAGCTTTCTACCCAGCAAGACCCCCTCATGATAAGGCATGAGTCATATAATTCCAGTCAAAGCACTGATTGGTTGACTACAAAAAGAAATCTTACATTGGTTTAAACTGCTCTTGGGGCTGGTTTGAGGAATGGTGCTTTGAAAGGTATTTTGCTGAGTGTTTATCAAGGAAACAGACCACCAGGTATGGTCAGAAAAATGAAAAATCACCAGGGCCCATGGTTTGCCTCATTTGATATCAGTGAAATTCAGACCAGAGTAAGTAGATGAACAAATTAAGGTGTTTGCACTAAGATCATATCATCAGCAAAAAGTAACAGTTTGACCTCCTCTTTCTCCATTTGGATACCCTTAATTTCCTTCTCTTGTCCAATTACTCCGGCTAGGACTTCCAGCACTATGTTGAATGGAAGTGGTGACAGTGGGCATCCTTGTCTTGTTCTGATTCTAAGTGGAAATTCTTTCAGCTGTTCCCCATTCAGCGTGTTGGTGGCTGTGGGTTTGTCATATATGGCTTCTATAATTTTGAGATATGTTCCATCTATGCCTGTTTTGTTAAGAGTTTTTGTCATAAAAAGTTGCTGAATTTTGTCAAATGCTTTTTCTGCATCTATTGAGATGATCATATGATCTTTATTTCTGCTTGTGTGGTGAATCACATTTATGGATTTATGTGTGTTGAACCACCCTTGCATCCCTGGGATGAAGCCCACTTGGTCATCGTAGATTATTTTTTTTGATGTGCTGCTGAATTCGGTTTGCTAGAATTTTATTGAAAATTTTTGCAGCTATTTTCGTAAGGGATATTGGTCTGTAGTTTTCTTTTTTTGTTGGTGTTATGTCCTTTCCTGGCTTTGGTATCAAGGTGATACTGGTTTCATAGAATGAGTTGGGGAGGATTCCTTCCTTCTCAATGTTATGAAATAATTTCTGCAGTATGAGTACCAATTCTCCTTTGTAGGTCTGATAAAATTCAGCTGTGAAACCATCTGATCCGGGACTTTTTTTTTTTTTTTTTTTTTTGAGACATAC
>RJWJ010002267.1:22300-105376 GCA_004363605.1 Indri indri
CTCACAGCAACCTCAAACTCCTGGGCTCGAGCAATCCTACTGTCTCAGCCTCCCGAGTAGCTGGGACTACAGGCATGCGCCACCATGCCCGGCTAATTTTTTCTATATATATTTTTAGCTGTCCAATTAATTTCTTTCTATTTTTGGTAGAGACGGGGTTTCGCTCTTGCTCAGGCTGGTCTCGAACTCCTGAGCTCAGGACGATCCGCCTGCCTCGGCCTCCCAGAGTGCTAGGATTACAGGCGTGAGCCACCGTGCCCAGCCGGGACTTCTTTTTTTGTTGGAAGATTTTTTTATTGCTGCTTCAATTTTGTTGCTCACTATTGATCTGTTCAGGAGTTCTGTTTCTTCCTGATTGAGCCTTGGGAGGTTGTATGTTTCCAGGAATTTGTCCATTTCCTCAACGTTTTTGAGTTTATGTGCATAGAGATTTTTACAGTATTCACAGATGATATTTTGTATTAAATATTTCCATGGTATTAGTTGTAATATTTCCTTTTTAATTTTGATTGAGCTTATTTTGGTCCTTTTCTGTTTCTGATTAATCTAGTAAGAGGTCTGTCAATTTTGTTTATCTTTTCAAAGAACCAACTTTTTATTTCATTAATCTTCTGCATTTTTTTTTTTTTGTTTTCAATTTCATTTAGTTCTGCTCTGACCTTAGTGATTTATTTTCTTCTGCCAGGTTTGGGTTTGATTTGCTCTTCCTTTTCTAGTTCCTTGAGAGAATTCATTAGATTGTTGATTTGTGATCTTTCTGCCTTTTTGATGTGGGCATTTAAGGCTATAAGTTTTCCCCTTAGGACTGCTTTTGCTGAATCCCATAGATTTTGATAACTTGTGTCTGCTTTGTCATTTAGTTTGAGGAATCTTTTGATTTCCATCTTTATTTCCTCCTTGACCCAATAATTGTTCAGTAGTAGGTTGTTTAATTTCCATGACTTGCGCAGAAGTGAGTGTTTCTATTGGAGTCGATTTCCAATTTTATTCCACTGTGGTCTGAGAAGATACATGGTATAATTTCTATTTTTTTGAATTTGGTTAGACATGTTTTGTGGCCTATGATGTGATCAATCTTAGAGAATGTTCCATGTGCTGATGAGAAGAATGTATATTCAGTAGTTTTTGGGTAGAATGTTCTGTAAATGGCTGTTAGGCCCATTTGCTCTAGGGTCCCATTTAAGTCCGGTGTTTCTTTGTTTATTTTCTGCTTGGAGGATCTGTCCAGTTCTGTCATTGGGGTGTTAAAGTCCCCCACTATTATGATGGTGTTGTTTATCACTTTGTTTAGATCTAGTAGGGTTTGCTTTAGAAATCTGAGTGCACCTGTGTTAGGTGTATAAATATTTAGGGCTATTACGTCTTCTTGTTGCATTGTTCTCTTTGCCATTATATGATGACTCTCTTTGTGCTTCTTTACTATAGTTGGTTTGAAGTCTACATTATTTGATATGAGAATGGCTACCCCTGCTTTCTTTTGATTTCTGTTTGCATGGAATATTTTTTTGAATCCCTTCACCTTGAGTCTAAGTGAGTTCTTGTGGGTTAGATGTGTTTCCTGGAGACAGCAGATACTTGGCTTGTATTTTTTTATCCATTCAGCCAGCCTGTGCCTCTTGAGTGGGGAATTCAGAAAAGAGCATGAATAGCCAAAGCAACCTTAAGCAAAAGGAACAAATCTGGAGACATCACTTTATCATACTTTAAGCTATACAAGGCCATAGTAACCAAAACAGCATGGTACTGGCACAAAATTAGAGACGTAGACCAATGGAACAGAACAGAGATCCCAGATATAAAACAATCCACATATTGCCATCTGATATTTGACAAAGCAGACAACAGTATACACTGGGGAAAAGAAGCCCTTTTCAATAAATGGTGCTGGGAAAATTGGATAGCCACATGTAGAAGATTGAAACAGGATCCATATCTCTCACTACTCACTAAAATTAATTCAAGATGGGTAACAGACTTAAGACATGAAACCATAAGAATTCTAGAAGAAAATGTTGGAAAAACTTTTCTAGATATTGGCCTAGGCAAAGAATTTATGAAGAAGACCCCAGTGGCAATCACAGCAACAACAAAAATAAATAAATGGGACTTGATTAAATTAAAAAGCTTCTGCACAGCCAAGGAAACAATCATCAGAGCAAATAGACAACCTACAGAATTGGAGAAAATATTTGCATGCTGTACATCTGATAAAGGGCTAATAACCAGAATCTATAAAGAACTCAAGCAAATCAGCAAGAAAAAAAATCAAACAACCCTATTAAAAAGTGGGCAAAAGACATGAACAGAAACTTTTCAAAAGAAGATAGACAAATGGCCAATAAACATATGAAAAACTGCTCAACGTCACTAATCATCAGAGAAATGCAAATCAAAACCACAATGAGATATCACCTAACTCCAGTGAGAATGGCTTTTATCAAAAAGTCCCAAAACAATAGATGCTGGCATGGATGTGGAGAGAAAAGAACACTTATACACTGTTGGTGGGACTGCAAACTAGTATAACCTCTATGGAAAATAGTATGGAGATTCCTCAAAGAACTAAAAGTAGACCTGCCATTTGATCCAGCAATTCTGCTAGTTAGTATTTACCCAAAGGAAAAAAGTCTTTTTATCAAAAAGACACTTGCACTCGAATGTTTATTGCAGCACAATTCATAATTGCAAAGATGTGTAATCAACACAAGTGCCCATTAATACATGAGTGGATTAATAAAGCATGGTATATGTATACCATGGAGTACTACTCAGCCATAAAAAATGAATTAATACCTTTTGTAACAAACTGGTTGGAACTGGAGACCATTCTCCTAAGTGAAGTATCACAAGAATGGAAAAACCAACACCACATGTACTCACTATTAAATTGGAACTAACTGAACAGCACACATACACAATAGGATGTAAAACTCAGTGGAAATCAAACAGGTGCAGGGGGAGTGGATGGGTGAATTCATACCTAATGGGTACAGTGTACACTATCTGGCTGTTGATCACACTTACAACTTTATCTCAAGCAGTACAGAAGCAATCCATGTAACTAAAACATTTGTACCCCCATAATATTCTGAAATAAAATATAAAAACTTATTCAGGCTTAGAAAAAAAAAACACTGCCAGTCCACTTTTCACATTTGATTCAAAATTGTTTTTAAAAACATTACATTAAAATTTGATTTCCTAATTATCTTGTCTTGACAAATTTTATTTGTAGCTTCTGTTTATTGTCTATTCTAATCTGCTTTTCCTCTTCAGAATATTGACGAATTTTCTAGCTGTCGAGATATTTCTTTCCTAATTACTTTGTGACAAAGTAGTGAAGCAGAATCTGCTTCTAAGACCTTGCCTGGGTGTTAAGTAATTAGCTTACCAAGTAGCATGATTTTTCCTCATGCTAATTAGCTCAGCTCCTGTCATTTGTTGTATATTGGAAGAAACCCATAACATGATTCGTATTTCTTCGTTATAAATCAAGAAGAGTTTATGCTCTTATTTTTGTCATTCTTGCTAACCAAAGAGATAAGTATTTTGTGAAGTTATCTTGGGCACACATGAGTACAAGTTGTTGCCTATTTAGTTCCAACAATAGCTGAAATGACGCATTTCTCTAGTTAATATTTATAGTATTCAAACTATCACCATAGTTACTACATTTAAAAATCACGTTAGTAGCATAGTTAAAACTTACATATTGCGATAGTCATGGTTAATGTGGAAGAGGACTACTGTGCTATATAATACGAAGTGCTAAGAGCACAGACCCTTGAACAGCAGGGAGTTCAAGTCCCTGCTCTTCCGTTTGCCAGCTGTATGACCTGGAGTACGTTGCTTTACTTCCCCATTCCTCAGTTTCGTCGCGTGTCAAGTGGGGATAGTAGAAGTACGGGATTGTGTATGTAAAGAACTTAAAATACTACCTGAACATTAGTGCCATGTGTGGACTGTAGGAACCAGCTGATTTTGTTGTTTATTTAACAAGCACAGAAAAGCTGATGGGAAACGCTGGCTACTGTGGCTGTAGTAAATATTCTTATGTATTCTTTTTGTTTCTTCTTAGCTTTTCCTAAGCCCAAGCGGGAGTCTGCATTATTTGATTCTTATTCGGAGTCACTGCCAGCAAACCAACAACCCCGTGACTCGAATCGGATGGAGGTAAAAGATCTTTATATATTAATAAATAAAGATATGTATAGAATTAAATCCATTAGCCTGTGTTCTTTACAAACTCTGGAAAATGAACTTTCATAACATTTTCTCTTCATACTTGGTAATTCCTTTGGGGCTCAGCTTTTCAAAGCTAGACATATAATGTATCTATAATTATTTTTTTCTTTTCTCTCTGAAATTAGATTTGGTGAAGTAAGTAATATAGTCTCTAGACCTTCTAGAGGTGAAATTTTTAGGTATAGCCATAGTGAGCCAGAAAATGCTACCCAAGTTATTTGCGTCAACCAAGCTTTAATTCCCTAGCAAATAATTTATTATATTGTATTTTTATTAGCTGGGTATTAACAAAGTATAATGAACCAGAACAGTTTGGAGAAGAGGTGTTTTTTTTTTTTTTTTTTTTTGAGACAGAGTCTCACTCTGTTGCCTGGGCTAGAGTGAGTGCCGTGGCATCAACCTAGCTCACAGCTGGAGAAGAGGTTTGAGAACTTTATGTGAGGGTCTCAAATCACATTCAGACATTCAGAGCTCCCTCAGGGTTTTTAGCTTTTGGAGCAAATGAGTACTGATTTGGATGATCCCGAAAAGAAATGTGGAGAATTCCCTCAATGTTGAGCCATTGAGGGAAGTGCTTAGCCAAGTGCTTAGTGATCCTTAGCTGTGGATCAATAGGTAGGAGTCATTACGATTAATGCTGTCATCACCTCTGTCATTATCATCACCATTATGATTACTATGATGACAACTTAGGATACCTGCTGTCCCTTTCCTTAAAAAAAAAAACCAGAAATGTTTAATAAATGGAGGTTTATTTACAGCCTCCTATTAGAGTCCTCTGACCCTAGTCGAAACCGTTACAAGATGATAGAAGTCAAAAGCAGGATACAGGGACATTTCTTTAATTTCTTGTGGCTGTGCGTGATTATCTGTTCTCTCCCATGGGGCTCTCATGCCTCTAGTGTGTGTTATCGATGACGTCCCTGCTCTCCTGTGAGCCAGTCCGGACTGCGTCTCCAGTACCCCTTTGAGTGGCATCTCTCTTTGCTGCTCTTCTACTCTTTCTTTGAGGTGTAGCCTTCATGGTACATTCCTCAGCTGATTTCTGCTTATGGGAAAAAGTTATAAAGAAAAGTGATTTCAGGAGGAGTGGTGGATATGCATTTGAGGAATTTTGATTTTTAACATTTCTTTTTCTACAGAATGCATATGATGAAGAAGCAAATATAATAGTTTGCCACTTTGGATGGCGCTCAGTTTACTTTGGGTCTTCTGGCAGCGTCTAGAAAGGTTTGCTTATTAAGCTAGGATGAATGCCTCTATTCCTCTCTGACACAGTTGCCCTGTTTTTTTTTTTTCTGTTTGTTTGTGATGGCTCCCCTGCTTGTATAAAATTATGAGGTTGTTAGGTGATTTTCTTAAAAATGTCATAAGCTCTTCTTCTTTCTATGTAAACATATTGTTCCATCTTACCATGGTATTAGATGGTCTCCATCCTTATAAAAGAGATAAATGCTACTTATTTTTTGTAGAAATTATGTTGCTGACTCATGTTGCTTTTTCCATGTAGTCATTTATAATCTGCCTAAAAGGAAAGAAGAGGAAATATACAGGTGGCCATGAAGTCTGTTTTACACACACACACACACACACACACACACACGCGTGCGTGCGCGCGCACAACCTGGGCAGATGTCCTTAATGAGATTATATATATTCACTTTTATGGACATTATGGGCAGCTAGTTTTATATACTTCTGTATCACTTTATCTGGACCCCTTGGGGAGGGGAGATTAAAAACTACCTAGTCTTTTGTTTTTTTTGTTCAAGAAAACAAAACAACAACAAAAAAACCCCCTTTTTTTTCCAACCAAACTGTTATTTTTGAAGGTGGTATGTTTTTAGATAGTGAATATAGTAAACAGAATTCAAAGGCAAAGTAATAGAGTTAACTGGTGGTTTGACCATTCAAGAAGTATATGTTAGTTTTTTTTTTTTTTTTTTTGAGACAGAGTCTCACTCTCTTGCCTGGGGTGAGTGCCGTGGCGTCAGCCTAGCTCACAGCAACCTCAAACTCTTGGGCTCGAGCAATCCTCCTGCCTCAGCCTCCCGAGTAGCTGGGACTACAGGCATGTGCCACCATGCCCGGCTAATTTTTTTCTCTATATATTTTTAGCTGTCCAATTAATTTCTTTCTATTTTTGGTAGAGACGGGGTCTTGCTCTTGCTCAGGCTGGTCTCGAACTCCTGAGCTCAGAACAATCCGCCCGCCTTGGCCTCCCAGAGTGCTAGGATTACAGGCGTGAGCCACCGCGCCCGGCCAAGAAGTATATGTTAGATTTTAAGAGTTAATGATTAAATATTTCATGATCTAAACCGTTGCTCATTGTTCTTCTGCTAGTCTTTTATTCTATCACGAATGCGTGGAGTTTTGTAGATTTTGGTAGCAGCCCTGTGAGTGATGGTGCTAGCATAGGTGTTGGCGTTGTGAACAAAGCTGTGGCTGATTTAGGTCTCAAGGTATGAGAAGTTTGCTTACCAGTGCCTCTTTTTCTAAAGACAGCAGAGATGTAACTGTGTACTTATTTCTGTCAAGAATTACGGATTATATAATACGATGGGCACAGAGAGATGTAAAGGTCATTGGAAATCAAGAAACAGGGAGGGGGGTAAGAGGGGAGGTGTAAAACCTACCCGTCAGGTACAGTAGACATATTCAGGTGATGGGCATAAGCATTATAAAAAGTATCCATATGACAAAAACATTTGTACCCCCTTAATATTTTGAAATAAAAATTAGAGGCATGCAACCTACAAAAAAAAAATTACAGTTTATAATTTCAGGTATATTCTTCCTTAGCAGTGTTCCTTACGTTACTAGATTTCTTTCTTTTTTAAAACAGCTTTATTGAGATGTATTTCACATACTATATCCATTGAAAGTATACAATTCACATTTTTTTAGTATATTAACAGAGTTGCTGAACCAAAATTAGACCTACAGTCTAATTTTAGAACATTTTCATCACCCCAAAGAGAAACCCTACACTATTCCCCTCTCTCTGCCAGCCTTTGGTAATCACTGGTCTATTTTCTGTCTCTGGATTTGCCTAACATGGACATTTCACATAAATGGAATCATATAGTATGTGATGTTTAGTGACTGACTTCTTTTACTCAGCATAACCTTTTCAAGGTTCACTCATGTCATAGCATGTATCAGTACTTCATTCCTTTTTATGGCTGAGTAATTTTCCATTTATGTATATACCACATTTTGTTTATCCATTCCTCAGTTGATAGGCATTTGGGTTATTTTCACTTTTGGCATTATAAATAATGCTACTATGAACATACATATACAAATTTTTGTGTGGACATAGGTTTTCAGTTCTCTTGGATATATATTATACCTAGGAGTAGAATTGTTGGATTTTATCATAACTTCGTGTTTAACTTTTTGAAGACTCGCCAAACTGCTTTCCAAAGCAGCTACACTATTTTACATTTCCCCACCAACAGTGTATGAGGGTTCCAATTTCCCCATCCTCGCTAACACTTGTTATTATCTGTCTTTTTGATTTTAGCCATCCTGGTGGAATGAAGTGGTATCTCATTGTGGTTTTGATTTGAATTTCCTAATGAATAATGATGTTGAGCATCTTTTTGTATGCTTGTTAATCATTTGTATATCTTCTTTGCTGAAGTGTCTGTTCAAGTCCTTTGTCCATCTTTAAATTGGATTATTTGTCTATTACTGAGTTGTAAGTGTTCGTGTGCTTTGATGTCAAAGCTAAGAAACCATTGCCTAATAAAAAATCACAAAGAATTACTCCCATGTTTTCTTCTAAGAGTTTTATAGCTTTATGCTTTACATTTAGGTCTGCGATCCATTTTGAGTTAATTTTTGTGTATGCTCTTAGGAAGGGATCCAACTTATTAATAATTTTTTTGTATGTGGATTTCTGATTGTCCCAGTGCCATTTGTTGAAAAGTCAATTGTTTTCACATTGAATTGTCTTGCACCCTTGTTGAAAATCAATTGACTGTAAATCTAAGGGTTTATTTCTATATTCTCAATTCTATTCCATTGATCTCTATGTTTATGATTATGCCAGTACAACACTGTCTTGATTACTGTAACTTTGTGGTAAGTTTTGAAATTGGAAGTGTGAGTACTTTAACTTTGTTCTTCTTTTTAAATAATATTTTGGCTATTCTAGCTCCCTTGCATTTCCATATGAAATTTAGGACAAGCTTGTCAGATTCTGCCAAAAAGAAAAAAAGGATTGCATTGAACCTGTAGATCAATTTAGGGAGTATGGCCACCTTAATAATATAAAGTCTTCTAATGCATGAACATGGGATATCTTTCCATTTATTTAGATATTTAATTTCTTTCAGCAGTTTTTAAAATTTCTCTTTATCTACATTGTCTACTGCTAAATAATTTTCTTCTTCAAAGCGTTCTGGTTTATAATCCAGATGGGAGAAGGCAGTAAAAGAAATACACTGTTCAAATATTATACATTGTTTGTTTTATTGGAGATAGTAGACTTTGAATGGGAAATTGTATCTGGAGGCTTTGTTATAATGCCAAGAATTACCTGACTGAGAATTGTTCAATCCTAGTTAGGTTCCTCCAAAGTAGTACTTTAACCTCATTCCTTGTAACAGTTTAAAAACAAAAGTACTGCTTATCTCTCTGGGATTGTTTGGGTTCTAAGAGGTAAACCAATTAACCTTTTGGAGCATGGGACAGCCCCAGGAATTTACTCTCTTTCCTTTAAGTTTTAAAATTTATCCTTATTTGATTTTTGAATATGTTAAAATATAAAGAATATCAAAAGGCATATAGTGAAAAGTCCTCCTCCTCAAACCTTTCTTCCATCTACCTAGTCACCCTTCAATATGTATATCTTTCCAGCGTTTGCATATATAAAGTAAATATGAACATACATTATTCTTTAAGTTAATCTTATCACAGACCTTAGAGTGCATGTTCTTTTCCAGCTTTATTAAAGTATAATTGACAAATAAAACTTATATGTATTTATGACGTTTGGCGTATGTATACATTGTGAAATGATTACCACAATCAAGCTAATTAACATATCTGTCACCTCACATACTTATCTTTTTTTGTGGTAAGAACATTTAAGATCAACTCTGTTAGCAGTTTTCAAGTATACCATACATTATTATTAACTATGGTTAGAATGCATATTAGTTGAGAGTTTATAGGATATAAATTTATAGTAAGATTTTAAACAATTTAAAACTAATTCATACTTGATCAATTTGAATATTCATCTTCTTAGTATTATATAAGTGAGGACTTCCCCCATATGTAAGTTAGGAGAAAATTTTGATCCACTCATCAATAAAATTCTCTTATTCTATAGCAAGGAGGTTATTTTTTAATCAGGGTTGGATACCCTCTTCATGACAGATCTTGGCAAATAACCCATATTATGGGGCCACTTGTCAAAACTTCTCTCTGCTTGTGACAAGATACATAAAGGACAGGTTTGTTCTTGGCTGAACAGACAAATGCTGTGCAATTCTCTGGCTGCATCCCAGTCCAGATTCAGATTTAACACACATGCCTTGATCTGAATCATTATTTTTTCTTCTGTGTATATAAAAATGTCGATACAAATTAACTTATACCTCACTAGGAGCCTAAAAACATAAGATGCTGTTAAATGTCAGGGTTTACCGAGGACAGAAATGTTGGCAAGAAGTATAGCTTTTAAAACATTTTCATCACATGTGCACATCATTTAATTTCCATTCCTACCTGTATTATTCATTTACTTTTCTTTTCAAAGATGGCATCTGTTAAAGACATGGCAGACTTTCCTGTCCCTACCCAAGATGCGACTGGTGATGACAAGCAAGGTATGAAAAGAATGAGTTTTCTTCCTTTACAGACATTCTACTTCTGTTTCCTTTTCCACTTTCTTGGAATGCCTGGCTTCTAGAGCATGTGAGGACAACTCTCAGTATGTAAACACATTCGATAGATTAAGTAGTTCAAATTGTCACAAAACAGTAGTTCATAAAGTGGTAGCAATAGCTTGAGTATCCAAAGCCCCCACAACTCATTGGCCCACTAGTCACTGCTGACCCTCAGGCTACTCTGACACTTTACATTGTAATCTGGTCTCCTAAGAGTTAGGAAATGACTGGAAGCTGAAAGAATTGAGAGCTTAACATCTCATGCTGGCAGATGTGATCCCAGGACATCAATGTCAATGCATATTTGCACACAAGTCTAATCCATGAGAAAGTTCTCTTCTAGGCAGAGCTTTTGGCTCTGGGCTTTATCTGTTTCTTGGTGGCTTTGTGGGCGTAGGGGTGTGCTATGGAGCCATCTACAATTTGCATATCTTACTGGGTGGCTGAGAAGCAGTGCAGCACAGTATTCCATGTTAGTGCTGCCATCAAGCACGGGGATGAGTTGGCCTGAGAATAGCTAGAAGTGTGGAAGGGCCCCTCTCCCTCACCACCTATACATTGTATAATGCTTTATAATATACTGGATCCTTTGGCATACACTGTCTTTTTCAGTCCTCACAAAACTGAACGGAAGCTGGTATGTTTTATCACCTAAAATTTAGAGATGAGTAAACTGAAATTCAAGCAGTATGAATCATTTGCTTAGTTATTAAGAAAAAGAGCTTGGGCAAGAACCAAAATTTTCTAAGTCTCAAGCCAGTATTCTGTTATCTGATATTGTTTCGCTACCCATGAATGAGAAGCTTATTTGAAGGGACTAAAAATCAGTGAAGCTATTTCAGGTTTTATTGTTGAGATCTGCCATTGATTCAGCATTGTACAGGGGCTGAATGCGAAAAACAAGTTTTCCAAGGAACAGTAATTGTATGCTCTCTATTTAAATACTTGCTCAGCAGAAGCAGACAGAACTGGACATTGCAGTAGTATGTACTCTAATCACTCTCTTAGCTGGTGGATCTTAGCCATGATTTCACAGTGGAATAACCGGGCGAGCTCTAAAAATACTGAAGCCTGGGTTTCACACCCAGGATTCTCATGTCATTGGTCTGGATGTCAGGAATGAGAGGGGGAAATTCCTGATACTTCTTGGTAATATTCCTCCTAACCAGTAGAGGTGCTCTCTGGAAAGTTGAAAATTTATCTTTGCTCTCTGGAGGAGGCGCACCTGTTTCCATACTCCAGGAGGTCTTTATTGTTTTAGCAAATGCTATAGCAACTTCTAGAGGTTTGTAAGATCTGTTTTTTGTAAGCAATGACTAGGGATTCTTTGTTTTAATGTAATATGCCTCAGAAATAAAAATTTTATAGATTTTCTTCTTTTCTTCTCCCTTCTCTTTCTTGTTCCTTAAAAATAAAACAAAACACCACTAGCTTTGAAAAGTACTACCAATGAAGCCTTACCAAAGGACGTGTCTGAGGATCCAGGTAGGAGAAAACCATATTCATATGCTTTTCATGTAATTATTTGTAATTAAGAAAAGTAAGTTTCAGTGAGTAGAAGATTGCTACCTCTGTGATAGTGTATTTCTCTCTAAATATTTGTCTTGTGTTTTATTATCAGGAAAACTTTTGGCTTTTTATCCTTTTTTTCTTTTCAGGTATGAGAAGAAGGTAATTTCTTTTTAAGTTCTGAATTTAGGTTTCATTGAAAGGATCACTCAGTGTGAATTTAGGGTCTTGTTACTAAGTGTAAAATTGAGAAGGCTTGGTGGTAAAATGATTTCAACAAGCCATTATGGTTTCTGTGCAGGGTAAGGAACTGATGGGATACATCAACTAGAAGCCCAGAGTTGGTTATTTTCCATTTCCAAAGCAAAAATCCCAAATACTTTCATTATGCTTCACCACCGGGAAAGCAAGTATATGTGCTTATACATGGAGTGGATACCAAGGAGAAAAATAAGTTACGTTTGTCCAGTTTCTTGGAGAGTCAAAACTGTGTCTGTGGAGCCATGGAGAATAGCTGGGCCTGTGTCCTCAGCTCTCTCTCGATGGTGCCGTCATTGAACCAAAATAAACCTAGTTAAAAACAAAGTGGCTATGGAAGGTATTACTGTTTGGAGCTCTGTTTATGAGGACATGAACGAAGTTGCTGCTTTACCTCTTACTGTTATCTCTCTTGCATATTTAATAAGTAGATCATGTTTGCTGTGATTAGCTAGCTATCATCCCAGGCTAATTTGTTTAAAGTTGGAACAGAGGAATCAATATAATGTTGAACCTTATCCTGTGATACAATATTTTCCAAATGCCAAGCTCATTCAAGGGTTAAAAGAGAGGGTGGAGGGAGAGGAAGGAGTTGGGGGAGGGAGGGAGAAAGGGGCAGGGAAAGAGAGAGAGAATATATGCATGAGAATATATGATTGGTGTCAGTGATGGAGGCCTGAGAATTTGTATTTTCAGGCAGCTCCCCAGGTATTCTGGTGCTTAGCCTATTTTGGGAACCACTACCTCTAGAAGGTGATGCTACAAAATAGAAAATTAAGATTGTGGATCAATCACAATTCCAAAAGTAGTGGGAATTCACAAGCTTAATTTTGATTTTTGAAACTGATTGGGTCCATTCATCATAGGGTGAAATGCTCTATTAATGTAGGCCAAATGCCTGAAGTCAGTTTTTTCAGCTCTAATTTCTGGAGCTAAAGTGGATGCATTCCAGTTTTGGTAAATTTCATGTTACGGCATTAGCAAAAGCTATTTAAATTTGGAGTGTTAAATTGGTGCTTCTCCAGCAGTCTTTAAGGATCATAACTCTTCCTCTTTTTTTTAGGGTTCTTAGCATGAGATTAAGTGTTCTCTGGGGCATGAGCTTTAGATCTCATTTTTAACATTCCTTCACTGACTAGGATATGGCATCACCAAACAAAACCTAACAGGTGTGCCACAGTATGTGAATTATATATGGATTTGTGTCACGTTGTGCCTGGAAACATGATGTATGTTTTCTGATTTGTTCTTCCCACTGCCGCGCTTTTCTGGATATGAGGGACTCCCTC
The DNA here is from genome assembly GCA_004363605.1 of Indri indri. Lineage (NCBI taxonomy): Eukaryota > Metazoa > Chordata > Mammalia > Primates > Indriidae > Indri > Indri indri. The sequence continues at coordinate 35,508 of RJWJ010002267.1, forward strand.
ATGTCAAACATAGTTAATATCCTCTTTCCTGGGAAACGTTTGGATTCCCAGTGGGAGACACAAGAGTTGCAAGGTGGTGATTTAGAATTCTGGGTGGCTGTCCATGCCGTGTGGACAGTTCACCTCAGTTCAGTTGCTGCCTGTTTGGAGGGTTAACTTTAGACTTGCTCTCTCTTCCTGTTCCCATTTCCTGGAAAGATGACATGCCTGGAATGTTCCAGGAAGTTGTCATTCTTCTTCCCCCATCCAGCTAAATGAGAAGCTATGTGTGATACATTCATTGGCATCTGCTTGAATTCACTGCACAGCATGCCCTTGCCATTTTTGCAGATATGCACATGCACCAAAGACCAAGTCTGACTTTTGGAGGCTTGGAGGATGATAGAAGAGTTAACTAGAGTAGTGTTTAGCTTGTTCTAGGCTGAAACCTGTGGAGACCTACCAAGACCTGTCTAGGATGTATTTTTGCAAGTGGAAGGAGAAGCATCTCCCTGCCCTGCTCTCCCACAGTTGGTGGTAATCATGACGATGGAGATGAGGATGTGCTGGTGATAGATGGGGTGGTACTGTGTTATCAGGGAATGGAGACATTCCTTGTTAAATGTTTTTTCATACACCCTTACCCTTTTAATTGCTGAAAGTGAATATGTTAGTGGAGTCTAAGAGATTTCTTAACCAACATCCCATTCCAACCTAATTCAATAGAGCCCACTGCACAAAAAATCTTTTTCTTGATGTGTCTGGGTCATGCTGAGGTTTTAGGTCAGTTCACCCTCCCAGTGCAGTCTTCAGACTGATGTTGGCGATTTTAGCAGCTGCTCCATTGCCAACTATCACTCCATGGTTTTACTGGGGTAAAGCAGTTCTCTCCTTCCATTACCTGTTCCCACCTGTACCTCCTTTGCTGTCCTAGAAGGAACCAGATCTCCAAAGCTTGAAAAATTAGGAGCTTTATTTATGCTTCTACAACAATAATGTTTTGCAATTCTAAAATACAAATACATTCAGTTTTCAAAGAACCTTCACCTTCTTATCTGTCCCTATGAGAAAGGGGCTGTGTTTTTATTGTCTTCATTCTGTAGGTGAGGAAAATGAAGTTTGGGGAGGTAACAGCTAGTTAGTGTCATGGCCAGGAGGACCGCCCAGGCCTCAGGACTCCTGGCCTGGTCTCTGGCCCTGTCTCTCCGCTGCTCATCCACATCCTCACCCCATCTGTCTGTCTGTCTGTCTGTCTGTCTATCTATCTCTCACCAGCAGGGCTCACTCCTCCTTCCACACCCATTCCTACACCAGCAAAAAGGCAAAGATAATGGCAGTTGACAAAGGAATTAACAGTCACTGTGGTCTGGTTTGGGGAACGGTATTTTAATATGGCCAGGACCTCTCCTACCCACGTATTTCTTGAAAGCAGTGGGGCCTGAGGGAGAAGAGGGCCACGGAGCCAGCCTCAGGCAGCCTGCCCAGAGGGCTTCCCCAGGTCTGCGGTGAGTCTGGTCACACTCTGCCCACCCAGCTCCAAGGCAGCCTTGTTGGCGGGGAGAGAGGCCCCCCCCCCCCCCCCGCCGCCAGGCCGCCCTTCTTTGCTGCCTGGGGTTTGCAGATGGGAGGGAGGGATTTTTCCATCTGTATCCAGGTGCAGGTACACAATAATGGGCAAGAGGGGAACTCTGACTCCTTGGGCTCTCTGTACTTCCCAGGGCTGTGGCAGTGTTTCAGTCATGTGAAGCCAGAAGATGCCTGTGTTCTCACTGTAACAAGCCAGAATGCTTAGGTTGGGAGAAAGGCATCTCTTCTGCAGCTGACCACATCTAAGGGAATATATATCAGTAGTTTGCTTTGTGCCTTGTTAGCATTTATGAGGATTCTCAGCTCCCCTTTCTGCCCTGCTTATCTAACCCAGGGATTTTAGTGATCATCATAAAGTCAGGCTGCTCCACAACAAGGAGGGATTTTATCTTTGGAGCAATGTAAACGAGGATGGGATAATGCAGTGAGACCTTTTCTTTTCAGAAGAATCTGTGAAAACAAATAAATTATGTTTTCCTTGTTCCTCGGCGCTCTTTCTATGAATTTTTATGACATTTGATGATGAACAATTTACAGTATTTGCAAAACCATAGCGTAGATACTGGTTCCTAAAGTTGTCTTCCATAGAGGAAAACATTGAAAACATAAAAAGAGGATTGATATTTTTGTAAATGTTTCTAATTACTCTTCACAACTTGTGATGGGAAAGAGGACTACATTGGTGTTGGTAGTCAGCAAGTTTGTGATTTAAATTTGATGAGGAAAAGTCATATGGCCGACAAAGTATTTAATGATTTTATTTCATAATATTCTCTGTATGATTTGGTCACAGAGATGTGGGACACAAAGAATATTTTCTTATAGGAAAAGCAACATAGTTCATTTCAACTTAACTTGTGGGAACTTTGCTTTCTTGTGGCCTTGCTGCCTTGCTAGTATATTTTTAAAAAATGTGTAGCCAGATAGACTTCTTCCTAGCCTTCAGGGGAGACAGGTTCAAAATCTGTTACTAGGCTATCATGATAGACCAAGAAACCCTCAAGTGTGAATCCATCATTATATAAAAAGACAACCCCACATAAGGGGTTGTCTTTTTATACTGGAATGTCTTCATCCATCAACTCGGATTTGAGAATAGCTTCTCAGATAGTATTGTGACAAAAGGAAAAATATGCTGGCTTTCTTTCCTTTTAATTGTGTTTTAGCTTTACACTTAAAATGAGAAAATCATGACAATGTGGAAGTGGTCAAGTTCTCCACATGGACATTTGTATTCCACCTTTACCTGTTGATGTGTTCTATACTAGCCCAGGTGCTGCGTATAAACCTGTTTAACTGCAGAAATGAAACCCAAGCAAACAACAAATAATCTTTGTTTCAGCAACTCCTAAGGATTCCAACAGTGTCAAAGCAAGACCAAGATCCAGGTAGTGTTTGTTTAATTTCTGCTTTAATGCCCTTTGTGCCCTGTCCCTGATTACAAATGAAAGCCCCAAACTGAAAACCCAACGCATGATTTCCTTTCCCCTTAGATTGAAATCTCAGGATCTGACCATTTCACTCATGAGTGGCCTGATGGGAACATTCAGTGAAGCTGGGGAGCCTCTTAGTGTCTGCAGCTGGTCATTAGTGCTGGCAGGTGGCGGCTGATGCTCTTTGGCCCCCTGCTGTGAAGTGGGTTGTGTGGGATGACCCAGTTGTTGCAGAGTGATAACTAATAGGGGGAAGTAGCTTTGGAAAGAGGGAACTATGGCTCAAAGGTAACAAACACTGGAATTTGCTATCGTGACAAAGGAATACCAAAAAGTAAGAAGTCTGGGGAATAAAATCTAGAGTAGGGAAAGAAAATGCTCATGAGGACTTCAGTGAAGCTTGAAGCTTCAGGCGAGCAGTGCTTACGGTCTGTTTGAGTCTATCTTAGTGCCTCTTCTCAGCCTCACATTTTATTTTATTTTATTTTTTTTTTTATTGTTTGTTGTTTATAGGGGTATAGATGTTTAGGTTACGTATGTTGCCCTTGCCCCCCCTTCCCCCCAAGTCCCAGTCCCAAGCGTGTCCCTCACATTTTTTAAATAGTTAGAAGCTAGTAGAAGATGGAGAGTCAGTAAGGCAGAGCTTTGGTTGACATCAGACTCAAAAGAGAGGAGCAGCAGGAAATACAGAAACACTAATGGAATTAATCCATCAAAGAGAGGAAATGGTACTGGGAGCGCTCTTCATCGGTGGAACTGCAGTGGAAGATAGGGTACTATGTGTGTGTTTTCTAAGTCTTGCTTTGGCTCTTAGTGACTTTTTCCCTCCTTTGGCTACTAGACATATTCTTGAGAAAGTAAATTTAAGTCTGATCGTATTTTAAATGCTTAAAATACTGACATTGAAGGAAATCTCATATCTTTGTAAATCAAAGATTTACCCCTTATTTTATCTTTTATGTCTACATTTTCCAAATTGGGGTTTTATTTCCTTGTGTATAGAAGGCATAGATATATATATTTATATATTTTTTAAAAATATATAGAGTAATTCATGTTGGTGGGAAGAAAAGGGATAGCCATTCTTTCTCTCTGTGGTCACCATGTTTACTCATCCTTTTAAAAAGGACGAATGGATCTTTTACAAATTCGTTCTAGCTTTGGGTTGTGGGATTAGTAATATTTATGTGCTTTCATAGTAGGGAGCACCTTCTTTGAATTGCAGAAATCTTCTTATGCATACTATGCTAACCATAAATTGAACCTCACAATTTTATCTTCTACTGACTTCTTCTCTCCCCCAAAGTGAAATTTGCAAGTGAAATTACAAAATCTCATAGTCACATATTCTATTATTAATGTGTCTGGCTAAATTTTACATATTATCCTTTCAGGGATTGGTCTCTTTGTCCAATTTGGATGATTTCATTTTCCAACTGGGTCTTTATTGAGACCAAGAGAATCAAATTATTTTTATCCTCCTTTTTAAAATAATAAAGCTTTGTAGAAATGTAAGAGAAAGAGGGGAAATCACCATTCTAACACTACTACATTCATCATTTTGTCAATTCCCTGCACATTTATGTTTTAAATGGTTACAGTCATGGTTATACAGTCTCATTTGATATTCAGTAACTATCCATATGAAAATATAAACATACAGGTCACATATGGAAATAAAATGGAAATGAGGTGCGTGGTATGAGATAGCGTGCTTAACTATATATGAGTGTGTGTGCACATACATGCATACACATTTATATACAAACACATTATTCTTTCCTCCTTGAGTGAAAGATGTCACTAAAGCTATATGTGACATAGGAAGTTCTTTTAATTTTTAGCTAGGGTCTCTAATTTCCTTTTTAAATGAAGAGTTCCCATTTAAAAACCTGTCCTTTTGTATTAATTTCCTTTGATTCTGGTTGAAAGTGTTAGAGCATTCTTCCCTGCTAGTTTCTACCTGCCTTTGCCTTGCTTGTCTTGCCAGTTATGTTATAGGGACCACCCCAGAGCATGTCACATGCCATTATGATGGCTTTATTAAGGATTGCAACCTCACAAGACAGACAAAACCCTAGATTACCACGAAGAAACCTTGAGAAACTTATTGAGGAAAATAAAAACTCACTGTGTCAGAAACAGCTCTCTTAAGAACTGAAGGGTCTTAATAGTAATTGATAGATTCTAATTTCCTAGGTGCCACTCTAATAGCTAAATATGAAGAACAGTTTTCTGAGCTTAATTTGTCTCTAGGACATTACTCGACTCAAAGGTTATTTTATGCTTTGACGTAAAGTTAGCTGAGAAGCTGAATAGAACAGACATACATAGCTACTTCCTAGATTCTTTTAATGATCATTGTATTGGGAACCCATCTTTAAACATATTCCTAAGCAATGAACCAATGAACAGAGTTGGACTGATTTAGAAAATAAATAGGTTTCCAATGAATATTCTAGCTGCTACTGCTAAAGGATTTCTTCCCTGGCTTATAGGTAGTATGAGAACATTGTAAAAATGGAATTTAGAAACAGGGACAGACTAGAGTTTGAATTGAACCTATGTAACTTTCTATCTGTGTGACCTTTGGTAAGTTATTTAGTTTCTTTTTCTTTAAATGCCAGTATTAGAATTATAATCTCAGAAGTTACTTAGTTAACTGTGCCTTGCTACAGATTGAGGAAGAAGGTTAAAATGAGGCTTTTGCTTTGAAAATTTCCCAAATCTGTATTTCTCAGGGTAAGATAAGCTAGACCCCTTAACCTGAAAGATGTGTGTTTTCCTTTCCTGAATTTCTTTTGTGGCATATTGCCTTGAACGTTGATTCTTACCCTCAGTTTATCTGGCCCAATTCCATATGGGCCTGTCATCGTATTTGCGAGTAAACAGGAGAAAAGTTCTGCCATCAGTTAATACCATGAAGTCCTTCTGCTAAAACATGGAAGTGCATAAGCTGAGGGGTTGCATGTTATTTTTATTAACGATTCCAATAGAAACTGATTTGTATTTACAGGTTTTTTTAGGAGGGGTCTAAGGTATAATAAGAGCAAAGAGGTTAAAAAGACCCCAATTCATGATTGGATTTGGAGAATTATTATAAATAGCAGCATCCAAAGGATAATAGAATTTATGGCTTCTTTGGTAGCTGATCAGTCCTTTGCAATCGCTTTGACTTTGGGGTTATTTTCCATTTCAACCCAACATAAGAGAGTAAAGCTTTGCTCTTTCCCTTCTGACCTTCCCTTATTTTGCTACAGATCTTACTCTAGCACCTCCATAGAAGAGGCCATGAAAAGGGGCGAGGACCCTCCCACCCCGCCACCGCGGCCACAGAAAACCCATTCCAGAGCCTCCTCCTTGGATCTGAATAAAGTCTTCCAGCCCAGTGTGCCAGGTGAAGTGCCCCTTTGTCCTCCGAGCCCTTCCCTTTCCTGTTGCAGCCAGTGGATATGTGTCTGCCACAGAGGCCTTTGTGAGTCCGAAGAAAAAGCACACCTGGCAATTTCCCATCCCATGAAGGTCTTCATGTGGCTATGGTATTCTTGGGAGGGAAAGCAATTCTAGACAGATATATAGCACATGTGTCTGGAGCCTTGCCCATACTTTGCAATGGATCAAGAATTATGAAGTTCTCTACTAAGAGGATAAAAATGCTTCAGCCCCAGACAGCCCACTGAGTGCGGGGCTGGGGTCTTGTTCTCTGCATCATGGTAATCTGTAAACAAGATAGATCTGCCATTTCCTCAGGTGCTCGTGCGGTTCTTATGTGAAAGGTCTTGGTGATCGCTGCCTAGCCAGAACCTGCTCCTGCATTTTATGCTTGCGGGGAAGATTGTGTACCCTGTAGGGTTTAATACTAAGGGGGTTCTAAATCTGACTGACTGTTGGGTGGTTGATGGAGGGGTCCAGACCAAGGGCCCCTTCAGGTGGGCTGCTCCGGGGCTTCTGGGAATGGAACTTTCTTGAGCTAGCAGCTATATAGCTGGCCTGTCTGCTCCTCTGGCTTCCTATGAAGTGAGAGATGTCCTCCTAGGGAACCTAGGGAACAGAAGATGAGAGATATGCCTTCACTTTAGTGAAGGTGATAGGATACAGTGCTGTCCCAAGTATTATTTTGGGAGCAGCAAGGGCCTTTCCACCGACTCATGCATGCAAGCTATAAATACAATGATTTCCTGGAACTTTTTCTATATCTATGTGCATTTTAAATCAAGCCAGACTCAGATGCTAGTGATTTGCAGATTGTTATCTTTTCTACTAAAGCAAGAAAAGACTCTTCTTGGCTCACACATTTGCATGACCTCTGTGTCCGGGCAGAGCTCAGCATGTTTTATTTGTTCTAATAAAGTACTCTCCTCACAGTAAAGTTATAGATTGTTTTTTAATATACTAGAATCTGGAACTCTGTATGAAATTTAATTCTCTGCCATGAGTTCATCAGACAAAAATTTGCCTTGAATTTCCCCCCATACTTTGATCCAAATTCTGGCATAATTTCATAGTAACTGGTATTTAGGGTGGGAGTAACCACAGGTGATGATGCTATAAAAATTTCACATGGCTGGTGGATTATGACCTAGAATATTTTTCTATGGTTGCAAGAAGATTAAAACAATCTGGGAGGCTATCTCAGTATCTTACTTTTGCAAGGAGGGAGGCTGGAAATGTGCAAGCATCTCTTAGGCCATGTGATCCAGCAAGGAGGTACCAGCTGTGTTTGAGAATCGACACACTGTGGTTTTTACAACATTGCATCATATAGTAGAAGAGACAAAACTGTATTTAGAGCTCAGCTCAGCTGTTCATTAACTGTTTGATTTTCAGCAAGTGACTTAATCTTTGTGCATCTCATATTCCTAATCTGTAAAATAGAGCCAACGCTCCATGGACTTGGAAGATTTTGATGAGCTAATAAACATAATCTGAATACCAGTTGAATATCCCATATCTGAAATGCTTGGGATCAGAAGTGTGTTGGGTTTCAAATTTTTTCAGATTTTGGAATGTTTGCATTACATACTTACCAGTCGAGCATTCCTGATTCAAACATCCGAAATCTGAAATGCTCCAATGATCATTTGCTTTGAGCGTCATGTCAGCACCCACAGCATTCAAAAAGTTTTGGATTTTGGAGCATTTCAGATTTCGGGTTTTTGGATTAAGAGTACTCAACCCGTAGTACCTGTTTGGCGCATAGAGCTCAATATGCATCTGAGGCCCATCTTCCCATGGCCTACAAGTACCAAAAATTTAATGCCCCCAGGGGCAAGCCCCCACTGATGAGGGTAAAGCCCCCTGACCCCCTTGACCTCCAGGGGACAGTTCCGTGATTCTTCCTACACAGTTCTTCAGAAGCCTTGCTGAGGGCCCGCAGCCCGGCTGCCTGCCGTAGTGCCCCATTCGTGAATGCGCCTTTTCTTGGCGTGCTTCCCTCCTACCCTGTCTCACTTTCCCCACACTCAAATAAAATACCTGTTCTCAGATCCTTGTCTCAGGGGCTGCTTTCAGGAGAAGAACCTGGATTAAGATAGCTTCCCTTGATAATCTCCAGTGTCTCTGTGACTTCAAGATGAAAAGTGTTTTGGTTTGATAAGGACCCTTGTGGTAGGGCCTGATAAATCCAAGATTTAGACAAAGACTAGCTAGATGGGCGACACCTGTATTCATAGCCCAATTCCATTGTCTTTTCAGTACAAACTTACACAAATGAAATTCTAATGAGCAGTTTAAATTTATCACACAAAGAATAGAATGTTTCTGCAGTATGAAAAGCAAGTGGTATCACTGCATCTACTTTATTTCCATGTTAATTAATTCTCACACAAAAGTACAAGGGTCTGTCTAAATTATGTACAATTTTAGTGCATTGCATATTGCTAGAAATTACTAAAATTCTTACAAATTAGAAACACATGAAGTAGAGTCTAAAACTACCAGAAGAGCCCCCCCAGTGAGAACCATGGTAGCCATGTAGTAATCCCTTTGCTGCACTGGTCTTTCTGTGTCACTTTAGATAAACCGGGTCACACTGTTCTGTATCGTGATCTTTTCAGCTAACTGTCTTTCTATTTCATATAGAGAACCACATCACTACATTAATGCCCGTGTGATGTGGACGCGCCGTAATCTGTTGTGTCGATGGCGAGTTCTCTCTCTCCCCGCTCTCCTTTTCTCTTCTCCACACTTTCCTCTCAAGCTCGCCCACTGCTCTGACCCTGTCCCCGCTCCTCTCTCACCCTTGCAGGCCTCTCTCCCCACCTCATGTCCTCCTCACACCGTGGTGTCCCTTGTGTTCCTACTGCTCGCCCTCCCTTCCCCTCCCCTCTTTTTGTCCCTCCTCCTCCCCCTGACAAGGTGAGCCACCCCTTTGCCAGACTCCCCCACAACACCACTTTGCTCTTACGTTATAAACAGGCAGAGGTTATTAATGAGTTCATAGCCACATCTTTGTTTCCTCCTCTAATTCTTTTCTTAGGCTAAATCCTGCACGTTGGAGTTGCAGGGTCAAAGGCTGCAGATGTTTAAAGTGTAGATACATGTTGCCAAACTATGCTGCGGAAGGTCTGTCAACTGAATCCATTATTAACAGTGTCTGAGAGTGTCTCCTCACACCCTCGCCAACACTGGTTCATGTTCGTCTTTTTAATCATTACCTATATGATAGGGAAAAATTTGCATTTCCCTGATTCCCAGTGAGGCTAAGCAGCTTTTCACATTGTTACTGGTCATTAATATTTCTTTTTTTGGGAATTGCCTGCTCGAAGGCTCAGCCAGCCTCTGCTGCTTCACCTCTCTTTACCTAACCATGGGATCACTTGTCTTTTCCTCGTTTTGCCTGAGAGGTTCTTCGCTTCCGTAGCTCAGGCACTTGGGAATGTGAGGGTGGCCATCAGGAAGCCAACCTAACTTGCTGCTCTCCTGGGGCCCTGTTCTTTCCACCCCCTGCCTCCGCTCCTTCCGCCAACTGTATAGCTTAAGACAAACTACCTGGGCCACACTATTTATAATGATAGAAGAAAAGGAAAAGCAAAGAAAAGAGGAGAAGATAATGTGAGATGAAGCCAGATGTGGACTTGAGTTGAAAGGGAAAGATAAAATGAAGCCCATGTTTAACAAAATGGTACTCAACAGGATTGTGGAAAACAGAGCAAATGACGCTAAGTTGCTGAGACAGAGTGGCCTAAAGTGGAGTGATAGTGTGGAGAAGAAACGGGTTGGAGAGAACATGCAAAGAAGCAAAAGTAAAAGAGGAAAATGAAGAGAAAGATGGGATAGTTGTTACACAGGAGGGATGATGTTTATACAAAGGAAGAAGCAGGAAATGAAATAAAAGATTATAGAACCAAAGGGAGGAGAGTCCACAGACTCTTGGTTTAGGATTCGAGTAGGATTTAAGGGAATAGCTTAGAAGTGGGTGGCATTCACACCTTCAAATTTATGAAAATAGGTAACATGATATGGGGCATTCCTTTAAAGCTTCAGGCCAGGAACTTTCATCAGTTCTACTCCACTCTAACAGGGGAAACCTAGTTCCATGGACGTGCCTAGCTGCCAGGCAGCTGGGAAACGTAGTGTCTGCTAGGGGAGCCATTTCCCCCTGATACCCCTCTAAGAGATGGGAGTGGGTGTTGATGGACAGCTTTTTCTACCATACCCCATATGGCCAAATACATTGAGATATACACGTTAAAACCATTATGATGGCTGAACAAAACACATCCATGGGTAGTGTCTGCTCGTGGGTAGCTAATTTCCTGTCTCTGCTTTAGACATACTGATAATAAAAATTCATTTCATGATTAAGAAATTATGATACATCCATACCATGCAATCTTATGAAGCTATTAAAAAGAGTACGGTATGTGTACTGCATGGAAAGCTATCTAAGTGTAAAAGGTGTGATACAGAATGTGTATATTTGTAAATGTACAGACAATTTCAGGAAGGACACTTAAGCTGGTAACGAAGGCCGCCTCTGGAGAAGGGAACACTATGACTCGGGACAGGACTGGGAGATAGGCTTACTTTCTGTTGAATACCTATTTGTATCTTTTAAATTTTGACTCACTTACAGATATTGCCTATTACAAACAATTTGCTTTTGATTCTTTAGCCACAAAGATGGTACCTGACAGTATTAGGGAAATCTTTCCAGCCTGAGTTTACCTGTCACAAACTTGCCTACCATTCTGTATCTAGGGTATCTTTATGACCATCTGCTACCACCTCCTGGAATGTAGCTGAAATGACAGAAGCATTCTGGAGCATTCTTTAAAGCTCTGATAATACGCTTTGGATTACTTTTCAGTGCCCCTCCGACACCGAGGAATAGTTTTGGAGGATTTCCCAAAGCCTCCAATGTGAGATGTATAGTTGGGCAAAGTGTCATGGTAAAAGCTTTGTCTTAACTTGAAAGGTGGTTGTGTTTATTGAGTGGTGAACTGAGAAGTCTCTCCTGGGTTTTCTACAAATGAGTATTTGTTTCTGTAACTTGAGAAATAGGTAAGCCCCTTGGGAGTAAGAGATGTTCTTAAGACCAAACTTACCTTTCAAGTTCTCTAAAGGATGAATTTGGCCACACAGGCAGCTCTGACACTATAAATTTCTTTATTGTATTATTCTTGTGAGAGCTACTTGTTCCCTTTTAAAATCTAGGAGGACTTAAAAGCTTTGTAGGATTATGGGATTCCTGCCCCACCCCCAAACTTTTGGGTCCATAGTGCACAGCCAGCCAAGGGTTCAATTTGGCAATCTGGGCAATTTTTTAAAATGACAGCTTTATTGAGATATAATTCATATGCTATAAAATTCACCCCTTTAAAGTATGCAATACAGTGGCTTTTAGTATATTAATAGTGTTATATAACCATCAGTACAATCTAATTTCAGAACATTTTCATCACCCCAAAAAGAAACTATATACCTATTAGCAGTCTTTCCCAGCCCTCCTCATACCCCAGCCCTTGGCAACCACTAACTTTCTGTTTTTATGGATTTGCCTGTTCTGGACATTCCATATTAGTGGAATCATACAACATGTGATCTTTTCTGACTGGCTTCTTTCACTTAGCATAATGTTCATCCATGTTGTAGCATCAATCAGTACTTCATTCCTTTTATGGCTGAATAATCTTTCATTGTATGGATAGACCATATTATATTTAACCAGTTATCAGTTAATGGATATTTGGGTTGCTTCCACTTTTGGACTATTGGAAATAATTCTGCTATGGACATTCATGTTCAAATTATTATATAAACATATGTTTTCCCTTCTCTTGAGCATATATGTAGGAGTAGAATTTCCGTTTCATATAGTAACTCTATGATGAACATTTTGAGGACCTACTGAATTATTTTCCAAAGCAGCCATAGCAGTTTACCACCTCACTAGCAGTGTATAAGGATTCCAATTTCTTCACATCCTCAGAACACTTGTTGTTGTCTTTTTTTGTCTTAGCTGTCCTAGTGGGTACGAAGTGGCATTGTTATTATTGTGGTTTTGATTTGCATTTTCTAATGACTAATGGTGTTGAACATTTCTTCATGTGCTTATCAGCCATACTTATATCATCTTTGGAGAAATGTATGTTCAAAATCTTTGCCCATTTTAACATTGGGTTATTTGTCTTTTTAGTGTTGATTTGTAAGGGTTTTTTGTATATTCTGGATACAAGTCCCTTTTCAGATAATTGATTTACAAATATTGTCCCTCATTCTGTGGGTTGTCCTTTTACCTTTTTGATGGTGTCCTTTGAATCACAAATAGATAAACTGAATGAGGTCCAGTTTATGTATTTTTCTTTTGTTTGTGCTTTTGGTGTCATATCTAAGAAACGATTGCCGAACTCAAGGTCACAAACGTTTACTCCTCTTTTTTTTCTAAGAGTTTTATAGTTTTAAGTCTGACATTTAGGTCTTTGATCCATTTTGAGTTAATTTTTGTATATGGTGTGAGATAGGAGTTAAAATACATTTTTCTACATGTGGATATCTAGTTGTCCCAGTACCATTTGTTGAAAAGACTATTAATTCCTCATTTAATTTTCTTGACACCTTTGTTGAAAATCAGTTGACCACAAATGTAAGAGTTTATTTCTGGACTCTCAATTCTGTTCCATTGGTCCTTATGCCAGTATCACAGTGTCTTGATAATTGTAGATTTGTAGTAAGTTTTGAAATCAGGAAATGTGAGTCCTACTACTTTATTCTTTTTCAAGATTGTTTTGTTTATTCTGAGTCCTTTGTATTTCCACGTGAAATTTAGGATCAGCTTGTCAATTTCTGCAAAAAAAAAAAAAAAAAAAAAAAGCCTGCTGGGATTTTGTTAGGGATCATGCTGAATCTGTAGATCAGTTCAGTTAGTATTGGTATCTTTAATAATATTAAGTTTTCCAATCGATGAACACAACGTATCTTTCCATTTATTTAGGTCTTTAAATTTCTTTCAACAATGTTTTGTAATTTTCAGTATACATGTCTTGTACTTCTATTGTTAAATTTATTCCTAAGCATTTTATTCTTTTTGATGCTATTCTAAATGGAACTTAAACATTTTTCATTTTCACAGTTTTCCTTGCTAGTGTATAGAAATAAAATTGGTTTTTGTATATTGATCTTGTATCCTTAACCTTGTTGAACTTGTCTATTAGTTGTCTGGACACATCTTATTCTTAACTTAGATGATGAGTTAGGACTTCTAACTGCTTAACTAATCCTACAGCTACCTACAAATTAAGGAGGAAATCCCTTTTAGCATTTGGAAAATATCAAAAGGGTCATTATTGAATACTTGCATCCAGTTTTACTCTTTTTCCTCTCATATGTGAAACCAATTGATCTAGTCCCATTCGTTGAGTAGTATGTGCTTTACCTATGAAATGTCCACTCTGTCCTAAGCCAAGTTTCCCTATTTGCAAGAGTTGCTTCTGGGCTTTCTACTCCATTCACACATAACACTGGATATAATAGTCATTGTGGTTGATATGAATTTGAATCTTACTTTGTACAGAGGACTCATTTAAAGCACTTCATGTGCATTATTTCCAATCCTCACAGTAACCCTGTGAGATAGATGCTGTTTTATCCCCATTTTACTGATGCAGAAATCGAGGTACAGAAGTTAGTTTGCCCAGGGTCATGGAGTTAGTAGCTCTTGGGGCTAGGGTTTAAACTCGTGCAGTCTGGTGCTAGAGCCTACACTCTGCAACCTCAAAAAGGGGCAATATTTCTCTTCTCTCTACCCCAGTTGCCTCTCCCAACTCATCTACTTCTCAGATATTTAGTAGATGTATCTGTTCAACTGCCTCTGCTGGAGGTTGAGTTCTTAGGACAGAGTAGGAGATGTGATGCTATTACTTCTTTGGTCACAGGCCTCACCTTCCTTCACCAGCTAGCTGAGAACCAAGACTCATCTTCAGACTTAGACAATTTGCTGCTACTGCAGTCATTTGTCTTTGAAGGGCCAGAGGGTGGCTTCTAGATTTCTGCACCTGGATGCTTGCTTTCAGGCCTGATCTTGTAGGGGTCTATCTTTAGAAGTGCTACAGTCAGCATTCGTACTGATGGAACATTAAGGTATCCTTTTGAGCTTTTCAGTAGTTGAGTGATAAAAGGTGTTGGCTGTGGTATAGCATCCCTTTGGCGTGAGATGTGAAGTTCTAGAAGTTCATTTAAACACAGAGAAATATATTTGGCCTGTTGGGCTAGATGAAGGTTATTGGGGGTAAGAGTGCAGTCCAGGTATTTCCAGGCCTGTCTGTGCTGGTATCCAGCATGAACATCCCAGATATATACCAGACTCAGTCTTTGGAAGGTGTGGTTACAGTGTGCTGTCTGGCCTTGGCTGCTTTTTGCCTTTTCCTGTTTCTTTCTCTATTTAGAGGGTTTTTTTTTTCCTTTTCTAATAACTATGTGAAAGTTTCTGTACTAGCACAGTGCATTGGTTTGTACCTGTAGAAGATAAAAGCTTGGAGGAGATTTACAGAGGCTTGGTAAGGTGAGGGTACAGCCAGCCCTGCTGCTGGGCAGGATGCTTTCTCTTTTATTTCCCCCTCCAGTTTTACAGCCGTTCCTGGCTGGGCGAGTCCTTTAAATAGGGAGTATGAGGGAGGAACAGGGCTAGAATCCCTGGAGGATGGAGTTGGAAATGTTACTGTAGTATGACCTTTATTTTTAAAATGTTTATAAAACTCATTTAAGTAATAGACAAATATCTTCTTGTGTGTAAAATTCAAACATTACAGATCTATTCCTTGACCTTATTCCCACCAAGCCCAGTGTCCTCCCCAGGGAATGCTTCCTTATGATATTTTCTAGTGCATTTATGAATGTCTATGTGTACCTATGAAATAAATTTCATGTTTTTTTGTCTTTAATTGGCACCACATTATATTTTTTTCTCTATGCTTTTTTCATACTACATTATTTCTTGTAGATATATCCATATCAGTACTGTTAATTTTGTCTTTTTTTATATTCATTCTATATACTGGCTACTCTAGTTAAAACTGTATTATGAAAAATTTCAAATTTATGCAAAAGTAGAGAACCCTCATTCCCAGATTATTTTGAAGCAAATCCTGAATATTATATAATTTCATAAACGAGCATTTTGTATGTATCTTTAACAGATAATCATTTTGTTATGTCACACATAACAAAATGAACAGGGGTTCCTTAATAACATCTAATATATTGCCAGTGTTTAGATTCCCTGAATTGTCTCAAGTATGTCCTTTTATGGTAGCTTGTTCAAATCAGATTCAAACAAGGGTTACATGAACATTGTACTTGTTTTGACATCTCTTAAGTCTCATTTAATCCATAGGTTCCTTCCTCAATCTTTTTTTTCCTCCTTGCTATTCATTTATTCATCCATTCATAAAAAATCATCCACCCTGTGGACTTTTCCACACTCTGTATGTGGCTGTGTGTTTGTTCTTCCATCTCCTGTATTTCCTATAAACTGGTAGGTAGGTCTAGGCTTGATTAGAATCAGTTTAGATTTTTGATAAGAATATTGCCTAGTGATGCTGTGTACTTCCTGCTACATCACATTAGGAGATCCCTGATGTCCAGTGCCTTTATTTTGGGATATTTGATTCATAGTGGGTTTATGTAGTATTAGCCTGATCCATCCATGTGTTATGATAAACATACCCAACAGCCTTTCAAATAATAGTCTTATCAACTATCAACCATCATTGCCTACCTACATCTAGTGGTGTGTTGGTAAATGTTTAACAACCATCCATTTGCCAATTTTCATTATGTAAACACTCCTGCCATGGCTATTTTCACTCCTACTGATATGAGACTTGAATGTGGAGCTGGGAACAGATGCACAGTCAGCTCCCACAAGCTGGCATGAGCTGTTTCCAGCAAACCACTGCTTAGATCCATTATTTCATTGGTAGTTACAAAATGGTGGTACTCTATTTTATTTCTTCTGCCTTTATTAGTTGGGACCATGGTTTATTTAACCACTTTCCTATTGTTGAACATTTAGCTTGTGACTAATATAAAGCTTGCAAGCTGAAGGAGACTATTAAATGATATAATTCTGAGTACATTAGTAAATTCCTTATATGCATCTGAGTTTATAGAACTATGTGAAAACTGAAGTAGACTTCAGTGATGGTGACCAGGAAAAGTGTCTTATTCATTCAACCAATATTTATTGAGCATTTACTGAGTGCTTGGCACCGTGGAGAATTCCAAGAGGAATACAGATATGGCCCCAAACTCTGCCAATCAGCATCACAGTTACATGTGATTGTGAGAAGGGTGCCAAGTGTGGGCAGTTGCTAACTAGAATGATCAGTGGATGTGTAGGCAGTGGGTGCACAGGGCTGTTGAGCTGAACTTCGAATGATAGGTATGATTTTGGAGTCAAATCCTGTTGATTCTGTTTTGATATCTGCTTGGTTCACTTCTTATTACTAGTTGCCTGGGAGGCTACTATAGTAGTCTCATATCTGGTTTGCTTACACCATTCTTTCCTTCACAGAGAAACAGGATTAATTTTCTTCAAACACAGCTACGATGTCACCTCCCCACTCAAAACCCTCACGGCCTTCTACATAACCACCAAATTTCTGGTGGAACTGAACTCGAAGCCATGGGACTACAATAATTCAGTAAGGGACACGGTAGCATGGCCTGGTGTGCCTGGGGAGTAGTGTATTATGGAAAGAAAGTAGAGACTGGAAGATTCAAGTCTGCTGACTGGTCAGAAAAAATGGAGATTAAGGGGAAAGGAGTTTGTAGACTATGTCCTTATGAAGTCTTAGGGAAACAGTTCCATTAGGGTGGTAGGGTTAAACCAGATTGCAGAAGGTTGTGGAGTATGCAGGGAACTTTGGTGTGGAAAAGTCATCACAAACTCATTTTTAAATATTTAAAGCTTGGTAGTTGGTCTGACTATATGTCACATTTTAAAACTTCATGGTAGAAAGAGACAGTTCCAAGATGATAGAATCTTTTCTTTTAGGTTGCCTTCCCCCTAACACATTCATATTCATTTTTTCTCTGTCTCCCTTTCTCTCTCTCTCCCTCCTCCCCCTTCCCCATTATTCAGCTATAATGAAAATGTCATGGAAAAAGCTGCTAGCGAATGAGTAACTAAACCTGGAGAAAAGATGTTTACTTACTGATATTTTAGTTTGACCTACCTTAAAACATAGACACACAACTAGTGATTTTAACTAACCTACGGAGTTTAATAGTAAAATGCTTAGGAATGCTGCATTTATGTAAATGTAATGTCAGAAATGAAACCAGAGACTATCTTTCACCAAGATTGAATCTCCTGCATTTTTGTTGCTTAACCCTGCCTGTGTCTCCATTTCGGACCTAGCTAACCTTCATTGCATAGCCCATGGTACAGGAAGAAGGAGTTATCGTTAAACGTTAGTAAATAAATTTTAGAATCATAGAGTATCAATGCTAAAAAAGAACTTAAATGTCATCTTGGCCAACTCTCTCACATAGTACAAGTGAAGAGACTAAGATCCAAGCAATGTAACTGCTTTGTTCTCAATCAGAATCCTTTGAAGATGAGAAATCTTCGTTTAAATCTTTATGACAGCAGATCTGGTGTCAGAGAAAGCAATCTATATTATAAATTCTAGGGACACACCTTACAATTTTTCTACAGGTAATAACACTAATTAATATGTAAAGTTAAAAGATGTATTAAAGAATAAATATCGTGAGCTTTATATGTAAGAAACTCCTTAATATTGTTTTCTGGTGTTTCCTTCTATGTGATTTAAAATGTTAGCAGATTTCCCTGAGGTACTTCGGGGAGACAGGAAAGCACGTTTTGCCTTCATAAGTACTTGGAAATCTTAGAAACATATCTATTTCTTTTTTCTTTTTTTATTATCAAAAATTAAGTCACTATCAAAAACTTTAAATATAAGAGGAATATAAGAGGAATAGTATACTTGAACATCTGGCTTCAACAATTATCATTTACGGCCTGTTTCATGTATTTCCCCCCTTATTAGTAAGTATACTTTTCCCCCCTCTCTTAGCTCTTTAAAGAATTTTATTGAGTTATAATTTATAGAACATAAAGTTCACCAATTTTAAGTGTAAAATTCAATGATTTCTAGTAAATTTATCAAATTGTGTGATTGTCACCGTAATCCAGTTTGAGAACATTTTCAACCCTCCGATAGTATTCCACATGCCTATTTACAGTTAATCCCCATGCCCAGCCCCAGGAAGCCACTAATCTACTTTCTGTTTCTACAGATTTGCCTTTTCTAGACATTTCATATAAATAGAATCTACAATATGAGGTCTTTTGCGTCTGGCTTCCTTTACTTTGTATAATGTTGTTGCGGTTCATCTGTGTTGTAGCATGTATCAGCGTGCCATTCCTTTTTATTGCTGAATAATATTCCATTGTATGGATAGACCACATTTTGCTTATCCACTCTTTAGTTTGATAGACATTTTAATTGTTTCTACTTTTTGTCTATTATGAATAATGTTGCCATGAACATTTGCTGTGGAACATGTTTTCATTTCCTAGCTAGATACCTAGGAGTGGAATTGCTGGATGTGGGGTAAATTGATGTTTAACTTTTTAAGAAACCGCGAAACTGTTTTCTAAAGTATCTGTACCATTTTACATTCCCGCCAGCCATGTATGAGGGTTACTGTTTCTTTACATCCTCACCAACACATTATCTTTCTGATCATCCCACATCCTCATGGGTGTGAAGTGATATCTCATTGTGGTTTCAATTTGCATTTCCCTGATGACTAATGATGTGTAGCATCTTTTTATGTGCTTATTAGTTATTCCTGTATTTTCTTTGGTGAAATGTCAACTCAAATCATTTGCCTGTTTTTAAAAATTGGGTATTTGTCTTATTGTCGAGTTGTGTATTCTGGAGTTCTTTGTAGATTCTGGATATAAATCCCTTATCAGATAGATGATTTGCAAATATTTTTCCCAGCCTATGACTTGTGTTTTCATTTTCTTAGTGGTATATTTTGAAGTGTAGAAATTTTGAATTTTGATGAAATGCAGTATGTTAATTTTTTCCTTTTTGGATCATGCTTTTGGTGTCGTATCTAAGAAATAATTGCCTAACCCAAGGTCTTGAAGATTTTATCTTGTTTTCCTCTAAAATGATTAGAGTTTTAGCTTTTACATTCAGATCTCTAATCCATTTTGATTTAATTTTTGCATAAAGTATGAGGTAAGGGTCTAAGTTCATCTCTTTGTATGTGGCTATCCAGTTGTCCCAGCACCACTTGTTGAAAAATACTCTCCTTTCCCTATTGAATTGCCTTGGCACCTTTGTTGAGAATCACTTGTCTGTAGTATAAGAGCTTATTTCTAAACTATCTATTCTGTTCTGTTGATCTCTGTCTACTTTTATGCTAATGCTATATCGAATATTTTTTAAAGCAGGGGAGTCATATATAGTCTTGTGAAGAGGTGATCGCATGACTCAGAAGCCTAAATATTTGCTACAATGGCATATTTTTAGAGTGTCTAATATCTTATTTACTTGAGTTTGTGGTTTATAGCATTCTTTTATTTCCTTGAGGCTGTAATACTTTCTTGCTTTTGAGGCCTTCTGACATGCTTGTTCCCTAGACATATAATATCCCCCGTGCAGCTGTTTATCTTCCATCCCAGTGCACTTTTCTGCTCTTTACCCACTGCCTGCCCTGTAGGTTCAAAACGTGATACTGATTACTACTCCATAGTAGCCTCGTGACCTTGGTGATGTCATGTCATTTCTCCAGGTCTTAATTTTCTCATCTGCAAAATAAAAGAATTGAATTTGATCTCACTACTTTTCCTAAACTCAGTCATTAATATTATCCAATTCTAAGGCATGTGTAAATTTGTCTGTTTTAACTGAGAGATTTAATGAGAGACTTAACTGAGAGATTTAAATTGAGAGAATTTAATGAGCTTATATTAAATATTTTGCAGAGGGAGTACATGGGGGATCATCAGGGGATAGAGGCAGGTGTTGGAAAGATAACTCCTGGCAAACATTGTTATATGCATTGGTGTACATGACATACATACCCATCACTGTGTGTAACTGGATGACCAGGGGATACATGTAAGGTCTCACCTGCTTTTGTGATCAGAAAGGAGAGGAAGAATGAATAATTTCTGTTAAAAAGAAATAGCCATTTTAATGAACTTGCGAGGAAGTGGAATGGTCCTTAACTGATGAAATCCTTAAAGCTTTGCATGTGACTACCTCTCTACTTGATTGATACTTAAAAGTCTAAGCTCTATTGGCAGGCTCCTTTCAACATTTTCTGTTATTTGAGTATTTTTTCCCCTTTGGCATTTGAATGCTTTTATTTTCTTCATAAAATATTCCTAGTTGGGGGGATGGGAGCCCTTTTCCGCAGCTGAAGTTATTTTCACTCCCCTGAAGAATCAGCTTTCTGTTCTTGAAGCTTTCAATTGCCACATCTGCTACCTTATTTACATTCAGTAAGTTGGAGTATGTTTTCATTTAGTCATTGATTTGGGGCTTTGTAAAAATCTGATGGAAATTAGTAAATAGTAATATCTATGAATAATATTTTGTCTGGAAGTTTCTAAGCGTAATGAAATAAAAGGATAAAAAAAGTTAGAGGTTAGAGTTTTGGATGAAGATACCAAGAATCTGAGACCCAGTGGAGCAGTGTCAGAATATACATGTCTTTCAATAAACAAACATAAGAAATTGTTTTAAACACTGGGAATTATTACTGTGTCTTCTGAATTTAGGATTAAATGGCAGATTCTTTTCCTAAAGTTTTAAATCTGATTTTCAGGATTGGGTTGTTTATTATTTTTCCTCTGATTGCACTTAAAAATTTTGGCTTGACAAAACCTTGGTGATATCTGGTGTCCTACCTTATTAAGTATAAGCCTTCAGGAATAAACCTGCAATTGCTTCAATAGTATGTAGAAAACGCATTCTCCTCCTCTCTTTGTTTACCCTTTTTTCCCTTCCAGGAAAGCAACTGTTCCTGTTAACAAATACATTGTCATCTTTTGCAAATGTACACTAGATTATTCAGCCACAAGTGTTTTTTCAATTTCACGTTGTGTGAAGTTGTACTTTTCTTCTGATTGACTAGAGCATACTGGATAAAATATTTGAATCCAATTTTAAGTCAAGAATGAACTGAGGATATTAAAAGAGAAGATCGTTTACTAAATTCAGTTCCAAGTTTTCAGCGACTGTGTGAGTACCTACTAAACATAAAGCTGTGTGTTTAGGTGCTGGGTGAGACAAAAAGGTGGAATAGATATAAAATTGGTAGAATGAAGCTTGATTAATATCTCCCACCATCAAAGGAAATGAACACAGAGTCAGAAACACAAGGAAGGGATTTTTCAGCAGCAACCAAACAAGGAAAAATACATGAGCTAATGTCATTTTTTTTTTTTTTTGGAAAGAGTGGCAGCTGGGATAAAACCTCAGGTTTTCAGTGCATTCTTGACTCTGCCTGCTTCCTTGCAGAAGCCACGTATGTGAGTAGGCAAATGTCGAGATTTCTCACTGAGACCCTAGATCTGGAGTGAAGTGAAATGAGTGGGTACTCTTAATTTTCTCTTCCCTTGACTGAAGGTCAGTGGAAATGACTTCTGGAAAGAGAGGGAAGAAGCTGAAGAAGTAAATAATCATAGTTGATATCCTGATATGGTGGAGGGGAAGGCGCAGGGCTCTATGCTGAACTGACGGGACAAACTAAAGTCTGAGAAGTTCCTCCAAGACCATTGATATACCCCCAAGACTTAGAAGAATGCGCTGTGCTGCAGGATTTAAAAATGTCGATTATTTTGGTATTTCCTTCATGTTTCTAAATAATATATAACCTCTTGTTGACTTTTCAGTTTTTGTCATCATCTACTGTCTTCCCTTCCCCAGTACCTTTCCCCTCCCCCACCCTTCTAGTATAGTTATATTGTAATTTTGGTTAGGTTAATATTTAGTGCTTATATTATTATTATGGCCGTGTAAGCCATATAGTAAATTGATTACTTTTCTTGCTTGCACAGGTTTTTGTTTGCCTTGGAATGAATAATTGACTCATTTCTTTTTAATGTACTTGCCCTTAATTTAACCGTAGACTCTCTCAAATTTTTGTAGTTCCTCTTATGAAATTCTGATACATCAGCTATTCTGTCAGTTCTGCCTTTTTGAAGAAATATAAACTGATTGTCTTTAATACCTGGTACATGGTTTTCATCATGGGATCTCTCTACACTGTCATCCAAGGATTCCCTTCCACTTTCTCCCATGTCGGATTTCTTTTATTCTGTGTCCTGTGTCTTTCCCTTTTTTGGTTTACTGTCTTGTTTTGGTGGAGCACATCCTTTAGTAGCTTCCTTAGAAAGAGTGGATGGAGCCCAGTTTGAGACCCTGAATATCTAAAAATATCTTAGATTATACCATCATGCAGGCTGCTAGTTTGGGTATACAATCATTGGTTGAAAATAAGTTCTCTTCAGAATTATGATGGAATTGCTCTAATGAATTCTAGCTTCCAGTGACAATTAAGTCTAAAATCGTGACTGTGTGAGTACCTACTAAACATATGGCTGTATGTTTAGGTGCTGCGTAAGACAAAAAGATTGATCGGTAGAATGAAGTTTGACTAATCATTAATATTAATGATACATTAAGAAGTCAAAAATCATTGTATGTGGCCTGCTTTCCTCTTCTACCCTCTACTGAAAACTTCTAAAATCTTTTAACTCCAGTATTTTGAAATTTCATGATGTCCCTTGTCATGGGTCTGTTTTCTTCCATTGTTCTGTGTACTCAGTGGACCCTTTTAATTTAGAAACTCATATTCTTCATTTCTGGGAAATTTCAATGAACCACTTAATTGATTTCTTCCTATTTTTTATTTTTCCCTTTGTGGAACTTTTATTTGGGTATTACACTACTTTCAGGAAGTAGGGTAATCTGAGATTTCCTCAGATTATCTTTGAACCTTGTTATTGAGCTTTCTCTTTCGTTATCATATTTTTAATTTCCAAGTGCTCTTTTAAAAATGTTCTGAATGTTCTTTTTTCAATAGCATTCCATTATTTCATCTTCACAAATGGCATCTCTTATTTTTTATTGAGACTTTCCCTGATGACTCTATTTAAAAGTTCATCTCTAACCATCACCCCATTGTCTCTTTTCTCAGTTGAATATAAGCTTCATAAGGGTAGAGCTTTTTTTCCCTGTTTTTTCCCCCCCACCAATATTTTCCCAGTACTGCAAACAGTACCTAGCATGTAGTTAAGTGTTTAAATATTTCTGGAATAAACTTCATGGTCATTCTGATGATATTAATAATATACATTTAAAAATTTTTTCCTAATATAGGTCTAGTCTGTTTCTTTGAGGTTACTTTTTTTTTCTATTTTTATCGATCTCTGCCTTAGGTTAGAACATTTTCTGCAGATATCTGGCAGTATTTAATCATCTGCTTATATTTAAGAATGGAGGATAAAAAAACTGATTGGAATATATGAACAAATGGATGAGACTTACCAACTATGGGCTTCATGATAGAATGATCTGGCTGGGCCATCTTGTTGGAGATCCCTTGACCTCAGTATCTTTAGGTCTTCCTTCTTGGCTGGTCTGATTCTCTGGAACACGTTCTTCTAATCTCTGGATGCAACAGTCTGGAAGCAGAAGGGAAGAGGGCTGGAAGAGTCTCAGCATCCAGAGTACATACATTTACTAAATCCCTCTCTTCTCACGATGGCCCCATGACTTGATCTGGGCCTGGTGTACTCCCTAGAAAAGTGAAATACATCTAGCGTTTTGCCAAAGTGGGAAACATGCTGAAACTGTACAATGAATGTGAGAGGAAATCTCAGGATCTAACTGTTCCTAAAATGTTTCAGTCTTTTAAAAAATATTTTATTTTAATCTTATTTTATTTTTTTATTTTTTGAGACACGGTCTTGCTCTGTTGCCCAGGCTAGAGTACAGTGGTGTTATCATAGCTCACTGTAACCTCAAACTCCTGGGCTCAAGTGATCCTCCTGCCTCAGTCTCCCGAGTAGCTGGGACTACAGGTGTGTGCCACCATGCCTGCCCCCCCCCTTTTTTTTAAGGAAAAAAAAAGAGGATGAAAGATAAACCAGTAGATCTTTCTTATGATTTAAACAAATATTTATCGATCACTTACTATATTCTGCGTTATCAGGTGAAGCAGGGGTAGAGCATGGCTACTACGGGTAGAGGAGACTGCAGGGGTAGGGCCCCTGAATACAAAAACAGCATGATGTATAGCTGGAACCAGATCCGGAAGGGTCTTGTCAAGGTGTGCCCTTTTCCTGAAAGGTAGAAAATGTGTCCAATATTAGTTCATTTCTTTAATTTTTATTGTTTTCCTTATTTTACCCCTATCTCCAGAGGAGTTTGATGCCACCAATTCCTGAGAATCAGGGGCAGGCTTCTGTGGTACCAATCGGTTACTTTCTGCTTTCTTCATTGCTTTCTCAGACCTGCTCAGCTAGCTGGCAGTCACTCATCTATTTTCTCAGTTACAAATTTAAACAAGAGCATTTAAATAATTATCTTCACTGTCGTGTTAATGAGGTAAGAGTGAGATTAATTGCATGTATTCAACCTGCTGTCTATACTCAAAAGTCTTACTAGAGGACATTTAACAAAATCTCAGATCAGACAGCAGAAACTAAGAATTCTGCACAGTATCAAGCCAAGATTTTAGTTTAAAGTGGTCCCAGGTTGGTAGTACCGTCAGATTTCTGAAAGAAGCACTGGAGAGAGGAGTAACTCACTTTCCACCTAGGCCTCAAAAGTATTCCTATAGGTAAAGTTCCAAGGAATATGAGTTCAGAGTCAAATGTTGCCAAATACACTAGGAAATGAAGCAGAATGAGTAAGAGCCAGAATAAGCAAAAAACAGTAGGAAATACAAAGGCCTCAGATACTGGAATTACATAAGTATGTTTAATATGTTGAAAGAAGAGATGAAGAAAATGAATAAGTGGCCAAGAAATTATAAAAATGAAAAAGCTGTTTTGAAAAAAGACCAAATAGAACTTCTAGAAAAGAAAAATTTTGTAACAGAAAGAAGCTCAAAGACTGGATTAACAGGACATTAAGTACAGCTGAAGGGGGAATTGGTTAGTTGGACAATAGATCTTAGAAAATTATCCAGAACACAGTACAGTTAGACAAAGCTCCTGAAGGAGAGGTGAGAGAAAATGGTGGAAAGACAATATATAAAGAATTGCTAAGAATTGACCAAAGTTAATGGGGATGCCACATGATTCAGAAATTCCAATGAGGCCAAGCAGGTGATAAAAGAAAAAGAAGGTGAAGAAATATATGTGCAGACACAGGATACAAGTTTGATATTTCAGAGTACCAAAACCAAAGAGAATATCATAAAAGCAACCATAGAGAAGACAGGCTACCTAACAAAACAATGATTTGACTGGTAGGTGACTTCTCAACAGCAATAATGGAAGCCAGAAGGCAGTGAAATATTATCGTCAGTATGCTGAGAGAAAATAGCTATCAATTTAGAATTCATCTTTCAAGAGTGAGGGAAAAATAAAGACTTCAGTCGAATCAAATAAGTTTGCTACTAATAGACTCTCGATAAAGGAAATTCTAAAGGATAATCTTTAGACATGATAAAATAAATTGTAGTAGAAATTAGGAAGTTTTTAGCACTAAATAATAATATTACATATAAAACCTATGATATTATACTAAAGAGGTACTTGGAAAAAATTGATAATCCTAAATGCTTACGTTAGAAAAGAAGAAAAGCTAGAAATCAATGAACTAAGCAATGAATTTAAGGTAGCAAAAGAACAAGACAAGCCCAAAGAAAGTAAATGGAAGGACATAAAGAGAATTAATGAAACATAAAGCAAGATGCAACACAGAAGCTCAAAAAAGTTAAAAGTCAGTTTTTTGAAAAGAGTAATAAAACTATTAGTAACAAGTGCCAGGTGAGATTAATGAAGGAAAACTTGAGTGGAAAAAAATAATTACACATGCAGAGATTAAGGCGATAGTTAAGAGGGGGGTGTATGAACACCCTTATGCTAATAAATTAGAATATTTAGACAGAATGAATGAATGCCTAGAAAAAACATTTATCAGAATTGACTAAGAATTAGAAAGTTTAAATAGTCCTATGACAATTAAAGAAATGGAATTGTTAATCAAAAATCTTATTTAAGGAAAACTCCCGACCTAGATGGCTCTATTGGGCAAGTTTTTACCTGATATTAAAGAAAAAAAATTTCCCATCTTAACTTATTTCAGAGTTTAAATAGGTGGAACACTCTCCAGCTGAATCAAGCACAACAGAGGACCATGTGAGAAAGGAAAATCACTTTTCAGTCATATTCGTGAATATAATAATAGTTGCAAAAACCCTAAACAAAACATTAGTCAACTAAATCTAACAGATATAAAAACCTGACCACGTTGAGATTATCTCAGGTCTGTAAGGGTGTTTTAATATTTAAAAACCCATGTTGTAATTTACCATTTTAACAAATTGTAAGGAAAAAAATCATACAATCACCTCAATGGATAGAGTTGCAGCTTTAGTTAAAATTCAAAAACAAATTATCCTGAAAAAAGTCTCAGAATAAGAATAGATGGGAATTTTTATCACCTTTTAAAAGGGTATCTACAACAAACCTACAGCAAACACTATACTTTATGGTGAACTAGTGAGATCAAGAAAAGACAAGCATGCCAATTATCACCATTTTCATTCAACTTTATAGTAGATGTAAGGCCAGAAAAAAGTGGTAAAGGTACCAAAAAGAGGAAACAAAACTGCTGTTAATATTTGTATAATGTTTTTTAATATTTGTGATAGGATTTTGAGGGCTTCCTCCCCAAATCCTCTTGGAATTTAATGAGGAAATGACAAATATCAACTCTTAAAATAAAAGATTCAGCATGAACGATGGGCATGTGCCTGTGATACTGTTTTGTTGCTTGAAGCTTAATTGTGAGACACTGATAGAGGATTCCATTTTAAATGGTCTCAACCTTTTACCGCATTTCTCCTTCATATTTGGGGCAATTTCTAATGAACCCAATACATGGTGTTGTAGGCGATATAATTTTATCCAAAGTATATTCAAAAACAGACTCACATATGATCTTTTACAAAAATAGGGCATTTGTCTTTTAAAAAATTAAATAATAGTAAAGAACTTAATTAGACCTGACTCGAGATCTAGATCCTGTTTATAATAACTTTCAAGGCAGTGAGCAGGGTCAGTCTGTCAATCATAGGGCTCACCTCATTTGTTTCCTATCTCTCAGGGATCACCATCTTTTGTTGCCTGATTTTCTAGTGTCTTGAAAACTGTTGTTTCATGTGTTTTTTCCTGTTTGTTTGTTTTTGGTTGTTTCAAATGGGTGGGTAAATCTGATCTCTGTTACTCCATCTTGGCAGAAGTCAATTTAATTAAATGGCTTATCATTTCTTGTGCAGTCCTCTTTTGTTAATAAAGAGTTGTTTTAACACACACTTTATTCTGGTGCAATTGCTTGGCCTTTCCCTTAGAAGCATGCATAGATTTTGTTTGTTTGATTGTTTCATTTTTTTTAAAGTAACTGGTAATTTAAAGGCCCACCATGTGAGGACCTGTGGAGTAGGGGCTCTGAGACAGATAATTCCTGAAGGCTTTCAGCATTCTCTCCTGCCACATGCTTTGTTATTGACAGCTGTTCAAGGTGTCACCACCTCTGGAGTTTTGACCCACTGATGTGTTTCATAAATTTTAATGAAAGACAGATTGAGAGAAATCGTAGATGGGCCCACATGGTTATACTGTATCCGTGAGCTGGATCCAAATGAAAATCTCGGTGACGTTACTCTGAGTTACATTTGTGAAAAGCACCAAACTCCATCTAGCTTGTCTAATCCAGTTAGGGCAATCAAAAGTGATTTTCGAAAACTTTCATGTTCTTGGTGCATTGCTGTGATTCATTTTTTAAGGCACAGAAAATTGTCCAAATATTAGCATGCATATTACGGATTTGCAAATAAACACATTTAGTTACATAGACCATGGTGTTTTTCAAGGAGTTTGTAAAGAATGTGGTTTAACTTGCCAGTATATAATGCTAAACTTATTTCTTGTGTGTGATTATGAACTTTATAAATAATTTCATAGCAGCTGTTTATTTTCATTGTTTAATTATAATTCAGATGTTTTTGGCTTAACTCAAATATTTTCTATATCTCACAAAATTAAAAAAAAATTAGACGGATACTTTCTTTCAAAAGATTCTTCAAATGTGGCCAGATTATTTTAGAAACAGCTTTAGTTATCCCTGATAATAAGGATCAGGGAAAGAAAAAGAAATTGAGATCTTTAAGAATCCCTACATATCACTTTTGGCCTCCTATGCTGCTGTCAGATCCATTCCCAGGAGCACTTACAGGGCGGCCGGCTGCCTCTTTTGAGTTCCAGCTCCCTTAGTTTCTGCTGCCTGCTCAGTGAGCTGGTGAGCAGTGGTATGGCTGAGAGCTAGGGAGAAATATGAGAGAAAGCAGAGAAGACCCTTTTGGACTTCTGGATTACTTGAAACTAAATGATTAACATTAGTATATTGAAGAATTGATCACCTTTCCCACACTGGGTTCCAGATGTCTTTTCCTTGCTGTTTTACTATCTTGATCGTAACAGACCGTATAAATACTTGGGTTTGGGATATGATAAAAATGATAAAGGGATGAGAAATAACATGTACTCTTTTTTTATTAAGCCTTCAGAGGGGTTTAAAAACCTTAAACACGTTAAATGCAAATGACATTGCTATTCCTAGTTAACAAGTACAAGAGTTTTTTGTTTTATCTTTCATTTTTGAGAGGTGATCCTTAACAGCATGTGTTTTTCTTTTCAGCTACTAAGTCAGGATTGTTACCCACACCACCTGCGCTCCCTCCGAGACCTTGTCCATCGCAGGTAGGAGACGTACTTGATTTCTGTAAACTGTTTGGTAGTGGGGAAGTTGTCCTACCACTGTGCTTCTTTGCAAGAGTTGATTGCCACAGAACTGGTCCGTCAGATTCCTAGGCTGATACCTGGATGAAGAGAGCAGAGAGTGGTTTAACTTCTCATCCAGCCAACCCCCAAGCCTCATGCGGAAGAGGGAAAGATCCTCACTAGGCCACCAAGCAAACGTGTGCTAGCTCACTCTTGGCTGCCTAGGCTTGTGTCTGTTTTCGTAGAGAGGGAGGAGTAGAAGAAGGGGTGTCTCTCCAGTTGGGGATGAAGGAATATGGTTTTCTGTATAGCATTGTGCGGTCTGGGTGACTATATGTTTATCAGCATCCTAGGAGCTGTGTTAATTCTACAGAAACTAACAATAAATGGTCATCAACATGGGGTTAGTGCTGTGGTTTCGGCCCACAGTGCTTTCTTTAGGATGGTATTTTCCCTCAGAACAATAAGTTGAAACAGCAGGAGTGGGAGAATGTGTCAGCAAAATTGGTTTCACTTGCAAATTAATTCTGCCTTATTTATATGTACTACTATGGCCTTTTTCATCAACACTTTTAGTGGAGTTGAAAACGAGAAGCAGGCAGCAAATCCGTGGAGTGTGGTATATGGTACTACAGATCCTTCCTTTCATTAATTGCTGCCAAAGAAACTTCGTATCTTTAAAGACCCTTTCTGACTTTTGGCAGAAAATGTTGGGAAATTTCTCTGTGGTCAGTCTCGGTTTCTGTCATTGCTCTGGCTGGTTCAGAGCATACGTTTCCATATGGCGCCATCTCAGGACTCGCCAAGTTACCGAAACCACTTTTAACATTTACTTGTCCTTCTTTCAGAGAGTTAGATGGTCTTTAGTGTCCACTCAACCTTGAGATGCAAATACCATGAGGTATTGGCTTCCTGCTTCAGTTTGACGGGTAATAAAAAGCCCAGTTTTTCCTGACCTGTGTGTAAACAGACGAGAAGTCCTTTTCCAGTACCTAAGATTGGCTTTAAGAGATATTGGCTGACCAGTCAACAAGTAGTTATTGAGTCCCTGCTGTATATCTAATGCCAAACTTTAGTTCCACCCTAAGCTTTTTCCTTGGTTATAATTCTACTCATTCAAATTATTAGCTATGTTCATCGAGCATCTATAATAGAGCAGGTGTTGCACTAAGTGATATCAATGCATTATTTAATCTTCGCAAAAACCCTATGAGGTAGGTACAGATACTAATATGATCCCTTTTTTACAGATAAGGAAATTGGAGCATACAAGGGTAAAGCAAGTCACCCAAGGTGGCATAGCTAGTTACTAGTAGAGGCAGCTCCCACCCTGCAGTCTGTCTCTTCAGGGCCCCCCTCTCCCCATCACTGGAGTCCAGGTGTCTATGTATACAGAAGGACAGCAGATCATTACACTTGCAATTGAGGCTTTGACCATATCCCCCTAAGGAGGACCTAGAGGAGCTGTGGCTTTTGCTTTGCACCAGCAGCAAACCTGGACTTTTTCGCCACAACCTGAGCAGGCCTCCTGGAGGCACTTAGCTACTAGCGGCTAGTTTCAAGCCTGGGGCTTGGGAGCCACCTGGATGAATGCATTGAAGACCTGTCTGAAAGGGCTTTTGTAACCAACCTCCTTTCTCTTGCTATAAAATGACAAATAGTTGCTTCCTGGTCATGAAATGTGTTGCTGCTATCAGCAGGTCTCATCTCAGCTGCTCGAGGTGGGCTTCCTGCCTGCTTTGGGCCTTAGTCACCAAGGATCTCAGAGAGGGACTGGGAATTCTCTAGTTACTGTGAATGAATGAGTCTGCTTCTTTGTCTACCAGATTTCCCATCACAGCGTAAACAGTGAGCCCAGCACTCAACCCTCCCCTCCTGCTCAGCCGCCTAGCTATGGAGATTTCGGACGTCAGGAATAGGTGTGTAAGAAGCATAGGCAGAAAGTTCCTACACTGTTTGCCTCTGCCCATTCCGTCCTTTCGTTCACTGCAAGTGGGACATGTATGTTCAATACGTGAAGTCCTGGATAATAAACACATGGTCATATTTAGTCTTTGCGCCATGTCAAATTCCTCATATTGACCCTCGGTTAATTTCACTAACCACTCGTATGGGACACCTACATATTCTAGCCTTTCCCAAACTACTTGTGATAAAACGGTTTCTGGGAGAAATTAATGGGGCTCTGTGCTAAGACAGATTTGCGGGCTTCTGCCTCTTTACCTGCTCTGGGAGAGTCACAGCACATATGAGCCACTAAGGGCTTTGAAGTCCTACAGTAAAGAAAGCCGGTCAATTTGGTTAAAGCTGGCAATTTCCTAGCTTGCGTGACCATTCACCTCTTTATTTATAAAATACCTAATATCCTGAGGGCTTAATGGTTAGGAAACACTATTATACACCAGCCTTAAGGTTTTGCTAAGAACGTTTCCAAACCTTTCTCATCTGTCACCTCATCTCTATGTGATTAAAGTTAAATTTTATATCTTATGCCAGTGGTTTTCCCTAGAAGAGTTGAAAATGAGAGTTTACTGCACATTAGTTCAGGATTTCACATTGTCTGTGTTTCCAGTTTGTCCTGTTTCCTTCCTCGCTTTTCTATCCCTTCTTGTTTAATCTCTCATGGGGTCACTTTTACCACCTCACAGCAAGTTTTATTACAGAGAACTTAAAACACTCTGAATTCTTCTTTTGCTCTGTTAAATTTTTGTGAATGTTCCTTAGAAAGGAACAAAGCCTGACTTTGGAAATGTATCGTATCTGTACCTACAGAGACTTTTTTATGGTACTGTAGAACCATCACTAGGAGACCTAGGGGAGAAACCGGGAGGCCTGGTATAATTAAAATTGTTATATTTATTAGTAGCTCTGAAAGAGATTAACATAAAGTTTTTGGATTATTTTTCTATTTAAAAATTCCATATTATTTAACTTGATAAATTGGCAAGACTAGATTGTAGTAAACAAGAAAATGTTTTGTTCCCTACAAAGGAGCACTATTTTAAAAACTAAATGGCCAATCAGTAGTGATGAACTTCCAGGTGTTTTTTTTTTTTTTTGAGATCAGGTCTCGCTAGGTTGCCCCAGTTAGCCTCGAACTCCTGGGCCCAGGTGATCCTCCTGCCTCAGCCTCCCAAGTAGCTGGGACTATAGGTGTGCACTATCACACCCAGCTTCCAGGTTTTAAGTATGTGAGAGAAATGAGTTTGTACATTTTCAGATATGTGTACAAAAATATATAAAGATTGTTTCTACATACACCAAAAGTATATCTACTTTTATCAAGTGAGAAAGATGAGGTCTAGGTTTTCAGCATAAAATGCAGTTTAGCTGGCTCATACTTATTCAAGCACCACTGTGATATGAACATCTGGATTAAGTTATACATATGGGGCCCTGGAGTTAGGAAAATAAATTCAGAAAAACATCTTTTCATTTTTCACACTATAGGTAAGATCAAGAAGGACCAAGTGAATGTATAAAGAATCAAGTGGCTTATGCTCCACATCTTCCTATGGAAAGACTGAAGACCAGGGCATGGTCTTTTAGCTCAGCTCAGAGAGGTGATATTTTTTTTTTAAAAAAAGACTGATTCACAGCACAAATAACCAAAAAGCAATTAGTGTAAACTATTTCATATACAGCGATGTTAAAGTGAGAGTTAGTTAAGCTGATTAGCTCACTGTTTGTGTGCACATAAATTAAGTAAAATACAGTTTGTGCCTATCCTGGAGGTCAGTTCTCCGCTAAGGGACTGTTTGGTACTTCAGTAGCCAAATCCCTGTAATAGTGTTGATCTCATGCCAAATTTCTTATGGCAATTGTGATAGAGCCAGAGCTTCAGTGTAATTATCTTTAATAAAGAAAAGATTTTTTGGGTATAAGGTATTATCTTTTAAGTTTTGTATTAGCACCACATTTGATGAATTGGGCCTCCCTGCAGACTAATGTGCTCAGAATTTTCCTATTTATACCACTAGTTTCTCACCTTATATATAACAGCAAGTACTCCTCACTGGCAATGTAATGACTACTAAAATAGAACTGGAGGGTGAAAGCACTATGGAAGAAGCAATTTATTAACACCTGTAAGATATGACAGACCAAGAAGGCTTGCGGAAGGTGTGAGGTGACCAATGAAATGAGTTTTAAAGAAAAAAAGAGAATTTTTCTTTTAAGCTAGCTGTGGGATACAGAGCTTTGCTGTAGAGAAAAAAAAACAAAGGCAAAGAAACAGGCATGCAAGAGGTCCTGGTGTGTTTGAGGAACTGTCCAAGATTTTGAAAGATTTTAGGGGAGAGAGATTTAGTGTTCCAGAGGTGGCAGTAAGGAGCAAGCCTCCTGCTCACCTCTAGTCCTGGTGGGGCCAGAGCTGTGGGAGGGAGCCAGCTCCCACCACAAGGGTGTTCTTTCAGGGGAGGGCAGTGTTTTAGTTAGCCTGGTGGTTTCCATCCTCGGCTGCATAATGGAAACATCTGGGAGAGCTTGAAACCTGCCGAGGCCTGGGGCCCACTCCCAGAAATTTTGGCATGGAATGGTGAGGCCTGGCCATCGGGATGTTTAAACCTACCCAGGGATTCTGAAGTGCAGCCAGAGTTGAGAAGCACTGAATTAGGGCAAGAGGAAGGAATGCTCAGAGAAGAGGTTGAGAATATAGGGGGTTGTGTTGATGCTATGTCATGAGTTTTTAAAGGGTTCTTGAGTTGGGGAGGGGTGGGATTCATGAGGTCAGCTTAGGGGATATTCTCAGACCCTATGGGGACAAGAACCCAGAACGTGAGAGATGGCCTGGGAGTTGGCTTCTTGTGATGGCTGATGTGCACAGGGTGAGAGGGCATGATGGGAAGGTCCTGCTGCAAGGACTAGTCACTGTGTGCCTCAGGTCCTGCGTGCACTGTCGTGAGAGACTAGCCGTCAACACAGACGGCCTCGAAAGGAAACTAGATCAACCATGGTCCACTCAGTTAATCTCCCGTCTAACTTCATCATCTGGCTAGAATCAGGTCCTGAGGACAATATTGAATTCCCATAGGAATATGCTGGGCATGCTGCTCTTTTTCAAAGCCAAATTTTTTAGGCACAACCTTTTATAAAATACTACTTTTGTTTTATTTGGAAGGAAAGACTGAGGCTTACTTAAATTCACCACGCAGTCGGTAGGCCCCGAACTTCTCCTGAAATATTTGGCACCATTATATTTTTAATACCCTGCCCTTTCAATTAATGTCCTGTCATTTTAAGTATTTTTTTTTTTTTTTTTGTAGACAGAGTCTTGCTCTGTTGCCCCATCTAGAGTGCAGTGGCATCATCATAGCTCACTGCAACCTCAAACTTCTGGGCTCAAGCGATCCTCCTGCCTCAGCCTCCCGAGGAGCTGGGACTATAAGCGCGTGCCACCATGCCTGGCTAGTTTTTCTATTTTTAGTAGGGACAGGGTCTCACTCTTGCTCAGGCTGGTCTTGAACTCCTAACCTCAAGTCATCCTCCCGCCTTGGCCTCCCAGAGTGCTAGCATTACAGGCGTGAGCCACCTCGCCTGGTCCACTTTAAGTATTTTTTCCGTAGGTTAATATTGCAGTTAGTTGATAGCTTCTACATGATCACGCTGAGCTAGTGCCCGGGCTTGGAATTGGGCTGCAACCTCCTCAGCCACGTCCTCCGCCTCCTGACCATGGACCCCTGCAAAGTGAGCGAGCTTCGGGCCTTCGTGAAAATGTGTAAGCAGGATCCGAGCATTCTGCACACTGAGGACATGCGCTTCCTGAGGGAGTGGGTGGAGAGCATGGAGGGTAAAGTAGCACCTGCTACTTAGAAAACTAAATCAGAAGAAAATATTAAGGAAGAAAAAAACATAATAAGAAGGCAGAGGAAAATATACAGACAGAGGAACCATCAAGTGAGGAAGGTGATCTAGAAATTGGTAATGAAGGTGTGATTGAACCAGACACTGATGCCCCTCAAGAAATGGGAGATGAAAATGTAGAGATAACCGAGGAGATGATGGAGCAGGCAAATGATAAGACAGTTGCTGCCATGGAAGCCCTAACTGATGGTGAACCACAGAAAGCCATTGACTTGCTCACAGATGCCATCAAACTGAATCCTCAGTTGGCCCTTTCGTATGCTGAGAGAGCCTGTGTCTTCATCAAATTACAGAAGCCACATGCTGCCATCCGACACTGTGAAGAAGACACTCAGGAGCTCAGCATGGCTCTTTTCCAGGTGGCTTTCCTGGGGCAATGCCTGGTAATGTTCCCGGAGGAATGTCTGGAATGGGAGGAGGCATGCCGGGAATGGCAGGAATGCCTGGACTCAGTGAAACTCTTAGTGATCCGGAGGCTCACTAAGAAGTTCTGCAAGAAGCTGCAAGTTCTTGCAGCTAAGCAGGATCCAGGTGGCCTCCTAAGATGTGGCCCAGAACCCAGCAAATATGTCAAAATACCAGAGCAACCCAAAGGGTAGGAATCTCAGCAGTAAATTGTCAGCCAAATTTGGAGGTCAAGTGTGATGCCCTTCTGACAAATAAAGCCCATGCCGAAGGAAGAGTAACCTATATCACCTAATGGATGTCGCAATAATACAAACCAGTACCTCTGACCTTCTCATCAAGAGAGCTGGGGTGCTCTGAGGATAATCCCTACCCCTCTGCCCCAAATGCAGCTGAAACATTTTGCAGTGGTTTGCCACTAGGGTATTCATTCAGATAATGTTTTCCAACTAGAAATTACAATCTTTAGACACTTTTTAAACCTTGAAAATATTTAAAACTAATTAAAAGGGTATGTTAATTCCTACATTTTTCTTACTAATCATTTTGGATTTTTTCCTTTGAATTATTGAACAAGGAAGATACATGGGAGATTATTGCCGTAGTTTGAGTAAAATAAAGGTTTATTAGTGGGGGGCAAATATAACTCATTTAAATAGATAAAGTTTGAGTTGGATATATGGTTACTGAGGCATTTTAATTTGTCCTTTTAAATGCTTTAATTTTTTTAAAAAAGATGATTTATTTTGATAAAACTATTGGGACCACCAGTATTTCAATAGGACCTGGGTAGGGACTGGAAGTACTTGGCAGGGTAGCAGCAGTCTTGCTGTGTTTTATGTAACATGCACCCTTGTGCAGGTTGCATTTAAATCTTACACTGTGGTGAAGGGGTGATTTTTTTTGTAATGCTACAATAGAGCTGGATTACTTAGCTCTGTTCTTGTCCAATATATCAAATAAATGTTTCATATTATTTCCACAGAGCGGAAAACTTATATACAGTTGATAATACAAAATAGTAAATTCTTCTGGGAGAAATTAAGAGTTTTAGAGCACCCTGAACCTGCAGCCTTGGGGCCACATGTGGCCTTCTGGATCCTTGAGTGCGGCCTTTTAACCGAACCCAAACTTGACTGAATCCAAACTTTGACTGAATCCAAACCCTTAAAGGGATTTGTTCTATGAAGTTTGGATTTGGTCGAGGGGCCGCACTTGGGGCTCTAGAGGGCCACATGTGGTCTTGAGGCCACCGGTTTGCCAGCCCAAAGTATAACATGCATACTTAATCCATTTTTAACATGTACTAAATCTATTTTCAAGATAGTAAAATGAAGTACAGGGTGAGTATCCCTTACCCAAAATGCTTGGGACCCAGCAGTGTTTCAGATTTCAGATTTTTTTTGGATTTTGGAATGTTCACATTATATTTGCCCAGTTGAGCATCCCAAATCTGAATATCCAAAATCTGAAATGCTCCAACAAGCATTTCCTTTGAGCATCATGCTGGTACTCAAAAAGTTTTGGATTTTGGAGCATTTCAGATTTTGAATTTTTGGACAGGGGATATTTAAGCTAATATTATTTCATTGGCAACTTTAATTATCTATAAGAAAACAGGAAAAATTCTTTAATGCAAACCATATGGAAATGTCACTGCTTCTAAAATTTCATGGCTCTTTTTATTAAATTAAAACTCAGTGAGTGAGCATCAAATATCATGAGATCTTGTGCTATAATATATTCAGATGACCGCATGTAATATACAGAAGTCACTGAATAACCTTAATATATTGCCTGTATAGATAAAGCATATTTATGAACTTTCAAAGGTATGTACAACATCCTAATTTTTACTCATCAAAATACAAATTTAATATGTATCAAGAGGTGTTTTCTATTTATGCATGTATTAGAAACTCAGAAATTATTCTCAAGTGAATTTACAAACATGTATCACTCAAGATGCTACCTTTGTTTTCTTCCAAAGTGTTACTCTGTTCTGTCCTATGGTGTATGTTTTAGATTAGCTGAAAATTACAGTATGTTAATAAGTATTTCAGTGATTAAGGAAAGAAGTCATAAACAAAGGATGTACATTCATCTGTGATGATGAAAGAACATACTGAAAACCGTACAACACTGTGCTAAATGTAGTAATATGGATGTGTCTATCTGTGGTCTTATCTCTGCTACTGCGTAGCTCTGTGGCTTTGTGGGAATTAAGTAAATTAGTCTAATGGACCTATGTATGGCCTTTTCTATAAAATGAGAAGATTGGACTAGATGGATCCTTCTAGTGCTAACGTCTCTGGTTCTATGTTTTATTCCTCTGTACAAGAAAAATTTTATTGTAAACACAGATGAAATATAAAATGCAATTGAGGGACAAGATGACTTAGACTAATTTTCCCTGCTCCCCCCTGCTAAGTACCACTAAAATCCCTGGATTTGAATATAATAGAAAGAGGACTTTGAAAGGTATAAAGAGGAAAGAGGACTGGCTAGGGACCTCAGAACTCAAGGAATGGCCTGGCAGTGAGTTAGAGACTTCAGTACCCCACTTTCAAAAATTAGAAGGCCAATGAGGAAATAGAGGGCTTGAACAACACCATAAATCCACTAGACTGAACAGACATCTATAGAACAGCCAACAACAGCACAATAGACACTTTTCTCAAGTGTACATGAAACATTCTCCAGGATAGACCATATGTTAGGCCATAAAACAAGTCTAAATAAAAAGATTTAAATTATATATAAAGTACCTTCTCTGACCACAATGGAACGAAACTAGAAATCAATAATAGAAGTAAAACTGGAGGATTCACTAATATGTGGAAATTAAACAATGCAATCTTAAAAAACCGAAGAAGAAATTACAAGTGAAATTAGAAAATACCTTGAGATGAGGGAAAATGAAAACATACCAAAACCTATGGGATGCAGCGATAGCAGTACTCACAGGGAAATGTTTAGCTGTAAACACATTCAAAAAAGAAGAGATCCAAAATCTATAGTTAACTTTATACCTTAAGAAACTGGAAGAAAAAGAGCAAGCTAAATCCAAATCTAGCAGACAGAAATAATAAAGAGTAGAGTGGAGATAAAAAAAAAATAGAGAACAGAGAAACAATAGAGAAAAATCATTGAAACCACAAGTTGGTTTTTTGAAAAGATCAATAGAATTGACAAACCTTTAGCTAAACTGACCAAGAATGTAATTAAGCTTGTGTTGTCCTCTGGTCAAAATAAAAGGCTCCATTTTAAAGTAAATGCAGGTCCTGATAAATTTACCTTTTGCTGTAGATAATATTGTTTTGAATTTATCAAGGTAGAATATTTAAGTTGAATGACTGTTTGGTGTAATAAATTTTTCCTTTATTAACTTTGACGCAGTACATTTTACTATATGTTCCCTAGTTGTACAGTTGATTCATCCATTACTCAGAACTAATCATAGCTCCAGTCCATGTATCACGAAGAAACAACTGTGTTTCAGACCAGCCTCTGTTGATTGAATCTCAAGATTCAATCTTGCAGGGACTACGCAAGTCCTTTTATAAGGGTTTCTTAAATTTGAAAACTACTATTCTTAAACAGTTGGCACCAAATGAGAAATTCAAAAAGTGAAGGAAATGACCATAGTGGTAAGTGCAAAGAGAAGAGAGAGTGAGAAATAGTAATTAAATATTGGCATTGGAATGGAGGAGAAAAGATTAAGCATAAACCTACCCGCCTCCTTTTTTTTAAAGGAGAATTGAAAGTTTTGCTGGCTATCAGCAAATGCCTTTAGAATTTATCCCAGGAACTAGTTCAAAAGAAAGGAAAAGTTCTATGATGACATTTATTTTATTTTAGTATTATCAATAAAAATAAAAACTATACAGACAACAATGTCCAGGAAGAAGGCACTGGTTAAATGTATTGTCTAATTAGAATATTAGGT
Organism: Indri indri; assembly: GCA_004363605.1. Classification (NCBI taxonomy): domain Eukaryota; kingdom Metazoa; phylum Chordata; class Mammalia; order Primates; family Indriidae; genus Indri; species Indri indri. Next base: position 75,241 of record RJWJ010002267.1, read on the forward strand.
AGCCATTAAAATGATCATGTTGGAAAATAGTAGAAAAGAGGTATAACAGCTAAATACTGAAATGTTTCCTGATTATACCACATGAAAGTATTAATATTAGACCTTTGATGGTAAGGTGTTCTGTTCTCTGAGGGTGATCTTGAAGGTGCATGGTGCATAGTAATTGGCTCCTTTCATGTGGTCAGATTTTGAATGACTTTTAGACTGGCCAATGTTCCCTTCCCAGTGGGGCTTTGAAATTTTGAACTCCTCAGTAAATTTCCACTAACTCTTTTTAGGGGTCTAAAGGGATCACTTAGGTAATTACTTTATAATTTGCCTATCTTGTTTTATAACTTGTTTTTATAAGTTTCTACATTTGGGGAGATTGTATATATGTAGTATTTATATGAATTGGGGTATCTGTGAAGGTCTCTGGATGGTTCAGTGCTAAACATCAAGTGTCTACGGTTAAAAATTTGGAGGTAGACTGCTAAGTAATTGGTAGAAGTTTAAATAGCTGTTTCGATAGGAAAATTATGCAGTTTTTCTTTTAAAAAGTTCATCTCTGTAAAATTTCCTCTCTACCAAAACAGCTATTTAAACTTCTATCAATTACTTAGCAGTCTACCTCTAAATTTTTAACACTAGACTCTTGATGTTTAGGACTGAACCGTCCAGAGACCTTCACAGATACCCCAATTCATGTAAATACTAAGTAAAGTATCACAAGAATGGAAAAACAAGCACCACATGTACCCACCATCAAATTGGTGCTAATTAATTGATCAACACTTACGTGCACATGTGGAAGTAACATTCATTGGGTGTTGGGCAGGTGGGAGGGGGGAGAAGGGGATGGGTAAATTCACACCTAATGGGTGTGGTACGTACGCACTGTCTGGGGGATGGACACACTTGTATCTCTGACTTGGGCAGGGCAAAGGCAGTGTATGTAACCTAAATGTTTGTACACCCATAATATTCTGAAAAAAACAAAACAAAATAAAACTCCCCCAAACTGTATACTTCACAGTTTGGTCCTTGGCTGACCTGTTTATAATGAAAACATTTGGTTTGACTTAAAAAAAATTTCCTCTTACAATTAAGGATTAGGGAAGAGGAAAAAAATCCTCTGATATGATGACTAGAATAAAACAGTCTTTCAAGCTTTACCAGAATAAAGTTAACTTTGAAAGTTACTTTTAGAGATCATGCTCTCAGAAATTGTGATAAGACATATAATGTTCCATAATCACATGGTTGCAATGACTCTAGCAATTGTGAGGTTCAAATAAAGTTTACTGAAATATGTCATCCAGCAGTTTTTTCATCCGTGTTCTTTGGATAGTAAACTCTTACGGCCCTCACTCTTAAATGGTAATTTTACTGCATACCGAATTCTAGACTGAAGGTAATTTCCCTCAGTATTTTGAAAGCATTACCTCCTCTTCTGGCATTTATTACTGCTGCTGCCAAGGATTCTACTGTCAATCTTGTTTTGGTTCTTTTGGAGCAACTTTATCTTTCTCTAGGCTGGCTTTTTTTTTATTTCAGGATTTTATGGAGGTATAAACATTTTGGTTACATAATAGTTTACCTTTATTTTTATTGTTCTGTTTTGATGTCACTATGATGTATCTAGGAAAAGATTTAAATTTGTTTATTCCAGGTGGCATTTGGTGTGAATTTTCCATCTGGAAAATCATGTCTTTAATTTTAGAATATTTGGTCATATCTCTATAGGTTTGGCTTCTTTAGTTATTCTATTTCAAAATTGATTTTAAGAGTATACAAACCATAGAAGTGTTATGATTCTTCATTTATTTTATTAATTTATCAAGCACTTCAATAGAGTGCTTATGTGCCAGATGCTCTTCTAAGTGCTTTGCAAATATTAACTTATTCAATCCTCATAACAACCATGTGCGATAGGTTCTATTGCTGTCTTCATGTTGCGTGTAAGTAAACAAAGGCACGGAGAACTTCAGCAACTTGCTCAAGGTCACCCACAGCAAGTCAGAGTTAAGGCTGTGATTCTGACCCTGGCTGTCCACCCCAGAGTGCCAGCTGCTACTGGTTTGCTGTGCTTTGAAACCATGGCTCAGAATTATTTTCTTAACAAGTGAGCTGACACATTATCTTTATCAGGGATGTTAATACATTTTATTTTATGAAACCTCTTAATAAATTAGCTTTACCCCACTACTAGCAACTTATTTTCCTTCTTAGGTTTCCCCCTCCTTATTATTAATATATTGTGCCCATGATACTGTTGTGTTGTATAAAGCTTATCTTGCCGGCATCATTCCTCTAGAGATGCCATAAGTTCATGCGATGTTGATGGAATGTGCTTACTATAGGCCCACACTTTGTTGAGACTATGGGAGCACAAAGATTGTGACCTGATCCTTATCCTGTAGCGCCTTCATCCTTTCTCGCCCTCTGACGGCAGTCGTGCCTACCACCGTCCATTCTGCAGTGTCTCATGGTACTTATATATAACTGTGTCATTTTCTGGCTATCTCACTTAAACCCATTTCCTAATGCTTTATTGACAAGGGGTGTAGGCAATAGCTGGTCACTGTGTTTCCCATAACTAAGAAGATTAGTCCTGTTTTCCTCAGGGGCTCAGTTATGGTTGGTTTCTAGGTTCCTGAGCAATGGAATCCTCATTTCTCTTCTCTGGCCCCGACCCCCACGCACTGTGACAGAAAACAGGAAGCACTCTAGAGAGGGTCAGAGGAGGAGCGAACGTGGAAGTGGGGACGAAGGGGAGGGCGGCCACGCGTGTGGTGGTGTTAATGGGAAAGGACAAGGGAGGCAGCCTGACTGAAGATTTAAGAGCCTGGGCTCGGGGTTCAGATCCTGTCTCTGCCTCTTACTTGCTTTGTGACTCTGGGCAAGTGACTTAGTCTTTCTGTGCCTCAATTTCATCATCTATAAAATGGGGATAAGGGTAGTGTCTGTTTTCATACAGTTGTGATGATTAAATGAGTCAAGATCTGTAAAGCACTTAATACAGTGTGTGGTATGTGGTCAAGCCTCAGCAACAATGACCTGTTATAATTAGTATCACTACAGGCCCAGTGAAACAGAGGCAGGGTCTAGTTGGCAAATGCAGAACACACTCAGGGATAGCCAGAAATTAGCGGTCGCAAGTCCAGAATAAGAGCTGGCCTGGCTGCTAAACCACTTGTAGTAGAATCATGCTCTTACCCACTTCTGCTACCTTTCGTGGGCTGGCCTCTGCCTGCATCAGGAGCCAGCCAACCGCAGCCTACTGGCCAAATCCAGATTGTCACCTGTTTCTATAAATAATGTAAATGAGAAGGAGAAGAATCAGTTGGCAAGAGGCACACACAGGACATCTTTCTTCAGCCTTCTTTCCAGTGGGGAACACGAGTCTCAAGAGAATCCTGCCATAACGGAAGTGAGAAGGATCAACAGAAAGATGGATAGGCCTCCCCATCAGCCTTTCATCCTAATGCACGGATCATGATGCCTGTGTCTGTGCTTCGTGGTTTTTCCTTGAGGACCTTTGTCTTACCAAGATGCTCTGTCTTTCAGACCTTACTAGCAAAACTCTGAGCAAATATCCTTTCTCCAACTGGCAGCTTCAAAGGCTTGCTGTGGGTGGGCCTTCCCACCTCTGTGTTCCTCAAGCATAATTAAAAGAAACCAGACTGTGGCTCACCACAGCAGTGTACCTTGAAGGTGACGAAGGAAACAAGCCTGTCCAGAGAAAACAGGGGAAAGGAATTTTTCTTCTCAACTCCCTCCTAAGTACCCTGCTCTGCCCAGCAAGTTTTGCAGGCATCACCTAGCGGTGTGTTGGTAAACCTTCTCTCCGGGAGGCGGGGGTGGGAGGGAAGGGAAGCCCCAATTTGTAGCCTTTGCTGCTGTGTCGTAAATATGCCCACCATGCTGATTGCAAGCGGAGTTGGGAAGACATGTGCCTCATCAGCTCACTAGTACTAGTGTGTGCTGCAGTAGACAGCCTTGCTTGCCTCCGAATCCTTGTGTCAGGAGGCTGTGTGTCAGGCAGTGAGAATTTTTTTTTCTTTATGTATCATGCCAATGATTTTAGTCTAGGGCACTGTTTCAGCCCAATCCCAGAATGTGCTGTAAGAAATGGGACCATATTTTTGAAGTTGCTAAAGGCAAAACTTCCTCTTGTTTACATTTAACTTGTACCACTAGGTGGCACTTTAAGGACATTACAGGAAATTGGCTCTACTGGATTTATTTTTTTTAACTCTTTACTGAAGTATAATATGCATGTAGAAAAGTACACATCGAATGAGAAACTCAGTGAATTTTCACAAGCTGAACACATGCATATAATCAGCACCCAGATCAAGAAACAGAATTAGCACCCCACAAGCCCCCCTTGTGCCATTTTCCAGTCACTATGTCCTATTCTTAGGGTTACCACTATTCTGACTTTAAACAGCATAGATTAGTTTTGCCTGTTTTCTACTTTATACAAGTGGAGTCAGACAGTATATATTCTATATCTGGCTACTTTTTTTTAAAATGATGTTTGTGTGATTCATCCTTATTATTTTACGTATAATAGCTGTAGGTCATTGCTATATAGTATTCCACTGTATGTGCAACTGTATCACTGTTTTCTACTGTTGATGGACATTTTGTAGTTTTCAGATTTTGGCAATTATGGGTAGTGCTGTTATGAACATTCATGTACAAGTTGTTGAATGGATGTGTGTTTTCATTTCTCTCGGGTATATATCTAAGAGTAGAATTTCTGGGTCATAGGGTAGGCATATGTTCAGCCTTAGTAGATACTGCCAAACAGTTTTACAGAGTGTTTGTGCTGATTTACACTCCATCAATAGTGTTCCCATTCCAGCTCCACATCCTCATCAATGCTGAATTTATTTTATAGCTGGTTCCTAACTCTTAAATAATTTTTACAGCTACCTCTCTAGCCAGCTATTTCTAATTGAAATCTTTTAAAAGCCACATTCCTCTGATGGATGTAGCTCATGCAGGAAGGGCTGTGTCAACCCAGAAGGGGAGATTTATCCCAGTCTTAAGTGTGAGCTATTAGTGGTCAGAAAAGATGTTGTTCTAACATTCTGTCACTAATACAGAGCTACAGAACCAGGAAGGGAATTCAAATTATAAGTGTGGTAAAATATCAATTCATAGGCCAGGACTTTGAGGCATTTTGAAATTTTTGTATAGTTTTATTATTGTTGCCAGGCCTATGTATGTCAGGAGTGGGGACCAGCAAAAAGGACTTCTTAACGAGATGCCTTTCAGTTGTGTTGTTGGTGGGTGCCTGTTTAGTGAGCATCTGGTTTGGCAGGAGGCACGCACAGGGCATCTTTCTTCAACCTTGTCCATGAAGAACGGGACCGTCAAGAGAATCCTGCCATAGCTCACCTTACCTGTGAGGCTCATGTTGTTGACTCTGCAGACCGTGTTATAATATGGCCGTAGAGAATGGGACTCAGATTTCTGTTCTATTACTAGAAATCAGAAATAGAAGAACCAAACCCTGGTCATAGTCAAAATATTTCTCTTTTAGACCTAAATAAAGCATTCATAGTCCTTTAGTTGTAACAGTAAGTCTGTTTCATAGATGTTGTCTATAATTCAATGGGTTCCAGGAATCCCCAGGGGATTCTGCCACATGACTGCTGAATAAATTGCCCATTATAGCCACTAATGATTCACTTTCACCGAAGCTGTCCCTGAGCTCCTCTGTCCGTGTTTTCTCCTGAATGTCTTCAATGTTGGATTGGTCCACTGTAGGTGGGGGGCCCACCAGAGATGTTCAGTGCAAACTGCCTGAGATGTCTGTGCTGAGGCAGCCATGAAATCTGAAAGTCTGAAAGGGCTTTTATTTTTAAAAATGTGTCCCCTCCGATATCGATAGCAATAATATCCAGTGGCACAGATTTGGGTTGTGGATAGCCTGCTTTGTGGTATCTCCTTATGTTCTAAATTGGAGTCAGCATTTTCTCAGTATAGGTTTTCATCTATTTGGCTAAAGGGAAAAAAGTCCCTTATGTTGAATTGGCTGCTGCTTGCAGTAGCAGAAACTATGCCTGGGAAACCAATTGTAGTTTTAATCCTAATTAGGATAGTAGCTGCCATTGCTGAACAGTTACTATATATTTTAATAATTGTGCTTAGCACTCTAGACAGGTGTTTCACTTAATCTTCACAATGCTGTGAATTATGTGGATCATCTCCATTTTTCAGATGAAGAAATTGCAGCTCAGAGAGGTTAAGCACATGACCAGCTTACACACTGAGCAAATGCAAACCCTGTAACTGTTCTGTGCTCTGTTGCTCCAGTTACCATGGGATGAATTCTTGACCACTTGTCCAGTGGAACACGAAACAGTGTTAGGTTAGGTTCATTGCTGGCTCATTCCACACATTGATCAGGGGCCCTGCTGTGTGCTGGCATTCAGCCTAGGCACTGGGAAAATGATAGTGAAGCAAGACACAGATCTTGCCCTCCAGGTGCCTACAGTTCAGTTCCATTTCTGTCTCTTACAGGTGACTTGGGTCATGGATTTTGGTAATCATTCTTGCTGAGAATTCAGTCCTGTGGACCCTCTCGAGGCTACATTTACCTACTCTCTCTGAGCCTGGTTATGGAATGATGGGGTTTACTGTTGCCAGTGTGGCCTTTGGTTCTGCATCTTCTGTGCCTGGATTTCACCAAATGGGCCTGGTGTGTCCTTGCCTAGCAGAGATGGGGATCAGGTGAAAATTAGGACAAATGATATTTAGAATATTGATAGGATGCCAAAAAGCCCCTAGAGCCTGCAGCAAGATTGTCTGTTCATCTGCCTAGAATTCAACCACTGTCTTTGTGATCCCATTCTTGGGATCTACCTGGATTCTTGGATGATAAACAGAGCTTGAGTTTCTTTTTCTACTCTGTCAATAGCATGAATATTGCAAACTTATAAAAAGTCACCAATTATTAACATCTTGGCAAAGTTCTGCAATTAGATTACTTATTTTTAAAAAATGGCATTTGAGTTTTTTTGTTACAAATCTGACTTTTAAACAAAATCTAATTGCTGAAGATTTTGCCCAGCTGCAAATATTTATTTATGGACCCATGTGGCATATATCCCCATTCCCTCCATGATAAATGGATGAGAAAACAATTAAGAAGCCTAGTTAGTAATTGCAAGACCACCTGTGGCCTTGACTAGACTAGGGCCTTGGAGACTTGGTTTTCTCATCTCTTAAATGAAGAGTTTGGACCATCAGTGGTCCCCAGTTGGTCTAGACTAGCTGCATAAAAATCAACTAGGGAGCTTGTTAAAATACAAGTTTCTAATGCTCCATCCCTAGGAGATTCCAATGAGGAAAGTCTGGGGTAGCATCTAGAAGTCTGTAATTTATAAAAACTTCCCCAGATAATTCTCCTGCACCAGCTATATTTGGGAACCACTGGGCTAGAGGATCTAGAATAAATAGAATGGAATTGGGAAGAAACTTCTGGTGTGCTTGAGGATTCAGGGAATACTTATATGCCTGGAGGAGGTTCCATGTGGGCAAACTAACCCAGTTATGATGCAGAGGTCAATTGGAGCCAGATGATGGAAGACCTTTAACTGGCTGAGGGATTGTGTTGTATGTCACAGGCCATAGGGAGCCACTGAAGGGCTATGAGAAAAAGTATTCTGATGAGATGCTGCATTACACGATTGATTTCTCAGTGGTGTGCAGGATGGATCAGACTAGGCAGGAACTGAAGGCTGGAAAAAGACATGCTGAAGTCGTTGCAGTGGCCCAGGTGGGAGGTGTGACGAGCACCTGGACTCAGATAGGGGCAGTGGGAACTGTGTAAAGCTAGCCTGTCTCAGTGGAACTGGAATCTGAGACATGTTGTTAGCTACTTAAAAAATCTGTAATTTATCAGTGTTGTGTTCCTCTGCCTAAACTATTATAAGGGGTGATTTTTATTGTGTTTTTGTCCAGGAGGTTTTAAAGGAGTACAGTAAATAAAGTGAAGTAGTTGGCAGCAGCAACAGCTGCTGCTGCAGGAAAGGAGGGAGGAAGAGAGGAAGGGAGCCCTTTCTTGCCAGATAGCAATCTCATCCTCATCCTGCCTCCATACTCTTGGCCAAAGTGAGAGGAGGAGGGGAGTGCAGCAGAGGCCTCTGGAGTTTGGACCTGTAATCACTGTGGAGAATGCTCCTCCCCAAGGATTGGGTGAATTCCATTTGGCATGCACGTCAAATGGAATGTTCTTCCTTTGTTCCTCTAAACTCCAGTCTATGGTCAGTGTTTCCCAAAGTGTGCTCCACAGAACATTGTTTCTGTTGGATGTTAATAGGAGTTACATGAGAATAAGGAGTTGAATGAAGCCAAATAAGTTTGGGAACTGATAGGTTAAGCAAAGGCACGTGGATTCCTTTACCCCACAGAATTTCAGAGCATGTAATGTGCTATGTGCTCAGTGGATCTCCAAGAAGGAGATAGACTAGGCTGTGTTTCCTAAGCTTATCTGTAGGTTCCTTTCCCCCTAGGCCAGGGGCTGGCGAACTATGGCCCACAGGCCAAATCTATGCCACCATCTGTTTTTGTAAATAAAATTTATTGGAACAGGGCCATGCCCATTCATTGTATTGTCTGTGGCTGCTTCAGCACAACAGCAGAGTTGCAACAGAAACACTCTGACCCACAAAGCCCAAGATATTTACTCTCTGGCCCATTACAGAAAAAGTTTGCCAATCTCTGTTCTAGACAATTCATGGAACTGGTGTTTCCTGGCACCTCCATTTGAGAGATACAGCTAGAGAAAGATATAAATGGGTTGTTCTAATACTGTGTTATGATGAATCTGCTTAATTTTGTTCAGTTTCTGTACTGCCATAATTCTTTCTGCTTGCTTTAAACTATCTCTCAACCAGTTACCCATTATCCAAGATCAAAACCTGGGTTCCATGTGTCCTTGTTCTTTTCTTTTACTTACCGCATTCCAAGCATCACCAAGGATGTATTCAGTTTCCGGTGTAAATAGCCCTTGAGTCTGCCTGTCCCCATGCCTACTAACCTAGCTTAAATGACCATCTCTTGTCTTGGTTTCTTCTCCTGCATTCTAATTTGGTTCCCTTCCTCTAGTGTGAGTTGCTTCTAGTCCTTTTTACTCACTGGATCCAGAATAACCCTTCTAAAATACAAATCTAGTCAGATCACTTCCCTATTTAAAATCCTTCAGCGGCCTCTATGGTCCATGGCCTACGGCCCACAGGATAAGCTCCAAATCCTCAACATGAGTGTATATCAGTCTGCATATCAGAAACTACCCTTAGTATTTCATACTGGAAGAGATTTAATTTAAGAAATTAGGTACTTACAAAAAGGGTTAGACATTCCCAAGCTTCTACCTGCTGCTGCAGTGTAGGGAAAAGCATAGAAGTGGGGGATGGTGCCGAGTGGCCAGCGGACAGTCCAGAACCATCCAGGTCCGTAAGACCATGTATGGCGCCCCCACTGCCCTTCTCCATCTTCAGTCCTCCCATTCTTCTCCCTCTTCCTCACCCTTCCTCCAGCCTACTAGGTCCCAAATTCTAGAAGTACCACAGTGCTCTTTTAAAAAACAAACTTTCAGATCCAGAGATATGATTTAAAAAAAGAAAAAAAAACCTGAAAAATGAACCTTAAAACAAGTAGCGTTTATTAACTCACAGTCTCTGTGGGTCAGGAATTTGGGAGTGGCTGCGGCTTACGTTCTCCCATGAGGCTTCTGTCAAGATGTGATCCAGGACTGCAGTCGTCTGAAGGCTTGACTGAGGCTGACGATCCACTTCTAAGATGGCTCACTTACATGGCTGTTGGAAGGAAGCCTCGCTTCCTTGCTGCATGGAACCCTTGTTAGAACTGCTTGGGTATCTTCACAACATGGCAGCTGGCTTCCCCCAGCAAGGTGATATGAGAGACAGAGAGAGAAAGAGACAGACAGAGGCAGACGCCAAGGAGAAGCATGCTGGAGTGCTTAAAGTCCCCTCTTGTGAGAGTAGCTTGCATAGTGTCTCAGGTCAGCTTCGCTAGAGGCAGAACCTGAGATGAGGATTCTTGGAAAGTGATTTGTTGAGGGGATGCTCTTTAGGAAAAAAACCTAGAAGAAGGAGAGGGAAGAAAGGTGGGGAAGGGGAAAGAGCCAAACAATGATGTAGTCTCAGATAAAGTCTGGCCTTGCCCTGAGCCATGGGCAGGATTCTGGTATGTAAATTGCATCACACAGTTACCCCCCTCCCCCCTTTGAGACAGGGGACTGGCCTTTTATATCCTTTCTAAGTCAGTCATTGTGGGCTGCTGGGGGTGGAGTTGGAAGTTGGGCTTTCATTAGTTGAGGATAATTCTCTAGAGAAGAAGGCAGCTGTGAGTCCTTAGTAGCCAGTACTCAGAGCAGCTGGGGGTTGGATGTACCAACCAGGTTTAGGTGATCTGGGTGGGGACACCACAGCACCTACTACAGCTGGCTTCCTCCTACTCATGTCCCAAGCATCTACCGTGGTCCCTGACACATCAGAGGTACAAATTAAATATCTCTGTAATTGAATAAATGAATACACAAAATGCTTAGCCTCTCTGAGCCCATGTCCATTTCTGGGAAGCCATCTCAGCAGGGACCGTATTGTGCCATCTACCATGAGGATGGGCAAATCCCCAGGACAGTGCTCCACATCCTGAGTGGCAGTGCCTTCTAAGTCCATGTGACCTTTCCAGGTTTTTCATTGCATGATTAGAATGAAAATAAACTGTTCATTTGTGGCTACGGGAGTGTTAATATTTAAATATAAGATACATATTTTTAAAAGGCACTTCAGCTCAAGTTTCAGTGAGCTCTTTGCTAAAAGTACATTTTCCTTTTTTGCTGCATCCTGGCTGGGTACGTGTTGTTACACTTGGAGCTGTGAGTGCAGGACCGCCACTTGCAATGTTAATTGTAATCCAGATATTTGTTTCTTTTGCAAGAATCAGACATTGGATTTCAGTTCAGACAACCGAAACTTTTGGACAAGGCAATATTGTCATGGTGGCAGACTTCTCGAAAACACAGAGGAAGAAGCAAGCCATTGAGACCCCCCTGTTTCCATGGGTTATCATTTTTCCAAAATTAGTAACTTAGAAAGTCTGAAGAAATAGCAAAGAAACCTCCCTGGTTTGTTCTGCTTTCTAGCTGCTAGATCTAATGTAAGCCTCACACTGTTTTCATGAAGGAAAGTGAAATAGCTTATTGCGAAGAGGGGCTTTTGCATGTCTCAATCTCATCTTTAGTTTTGCTTATCACAAAGCTGGGTTTCTTTGCTTGTCTCTTTTCATGGGATAAATTCTGGCTCTGTCAAGGCTCTGCCTTATTCTGGGACCTTCCCGATTCCTGTGTTCCAAGATTTGCCCCTCTGCATGCTCAGTGGGTGGGCCCATCTAGACTCAGTCATGGAGCAGTAGGAGGGTGTGAGAGGTCTTAAGTTTCTTCCTAAAGAGATTGATGGTCATATTCAGCCTGACATAACACCATGCCGTTGTCTGTCACCAGTCACAGAGCTAGAAAAGCCAGGCCCTTACATACAACTTCGGGAAGGTAAGTAAGAAGCATTTTCAGACACATCTCAACTGCTTCCTCATCCTTCCCAACCCTCACCCCATTGTTTGTGTTTTTAGAGATGTTGAAAAGAAAAGGAGGCAATAATAAAGACACTCTACTACTTTTGCTGTGTCTAGAATCCTCATTTATGCTGAAAAGAAGGTCAATTTATCATTGCCCTCAGTATTTCCATGAGAAGACTTTACTCATCTCCCCAGGGAAGGGAGTGGTCAAGCAAACACTTCTCCATCCACCAATGGAGGAGAAGCAACCACTTGAAAGGCAGAGTGCCTGAGTCTGTCACTCCTCCTCTCTCCGCCTGCCTGGTAGGATGTGTTGCCACACACCTGTGGTCCCTGAAGGAGGCTGCACGCATAGACCTGGGGCCAGAACATATGCCTTCCAAGCAATAGGTTTGTGAGTGGAAGACAAGAAGGGGCCTCAGGTCCATGGTTCACGGGAAGCCCTGCATTCGGGCAGTTATCAGGCCCTCACTCAGCTGTTAATAAAGCTGACATTTGGCTCATGGGTCTTAGAATATGACTCCGTTTGTATGAACCTCCAAGCAAAGTGGGGTGAGGGCTTGTATTCCCCAGACTCCTGACAATGAATTGCTCCTGGAAAGCTTTGCTTGGATGTTTCTCAGGCACTTCAAACTCAGTCTGCCTTAAAGTGAGCTCCCGCTCACTCCTGTGTTTTCTGTCTTGGCGATTGGCCTCAGTATTCTTGTGGTAGCCCAGGCTTAAATTCTGGGTGTCAGAGCATGGGAGGCCCTTTGTAAGCTTCCTTTTTTTTTTTTTTTTTTTTTGAGATAGGGTCTCACTCTGTTGCCTGGGCTAGAGTGCAGTGGTGTGATCATAGCTCACTGCAACCTCAAACTCTTAGGCTTAAGCGATCCTCCTGCCTCAGTCTCCCAAGTAACTGGGACTACAGGCATGTGCCATCATGCCCGGCTAATTTTTCTATTTTTTGTGGAGACGGCATCTCGCTACGTTGCCCAGGCTGGTCTCCAACTCCTGAGCTCAAGTGATCCTCCCGCCTCAGCCTCCCAAAGTAATAGGATTGTAGATGTGAGCCACGCACTCGGCCAGAGCCTACTTTTTGAATCTCCTTTAGCACCATCCTTGTGCATTGCCCCTTTAACTGGGTGCATCCTGCTCATTACTCAGGCATCAGCTGATGCGTCTCTTGCTTCCCAGTCTTTGCTGACACACAAGGCTAGGTCTTCTGTAGTCCCCATACTTTCCCACCACAGTCCACTGAAGCACATTTGCCTGGTCAATTCCCTGCCACTCCTGCTAGACCTCAGGCTCTTCGTAAGCAGGGTCTGTGTCTTGTTCATCCTTGAATACCAGCACTAGCACAAGGCCTGCCTGTAGTAGCTGTTCAATAAATATGTCTTGAACAAATAACATTTAAGCCTAAGAGTACCTGAGGCTATATAGTAAGTGGTTACAAGCCCAGCTTTGGAAATTCAGGCCTGGGTTCAGACCATGCTATTTGCATGACCTTGGGGGAGTTCCTTAACTTCTTCATCTTTGATTTCTTTATCAAGAAGATTGGGATAATAGCTACTACCTAGAGCTGTGATGATGAATTTCAATAATCCATGCAAAGCCCTTCGACCAGTGTATGACATAGTAAATGTTGAATGCATCATAGTATCTGTAAACAACAATAGCAACAATAACACAGTTATCCTTAATGGAAGAGAGAAGGCTGTAAGAAATAGTTGGAACTAGAAATCAGGCATGTTGAATGCCTGCATGATGGACAGGTGGGGAGTTGGTTGGGATAAAATGTAGGAGCAGATAGGATTTCCTGGGAGAGAATGAACAGGGAGGGAAAAATGGTCAGGGGAAATGAAGACAGAACCTTGAAAAATCCTATGTTTGAGCGATAAAAGGAATCAACACAGGAAAGAGAGAAAGAATGATTAAAAGTAGCAGATTGCAGCTTCTCAGATGCCAGGGACAGGAGTTTTAAGAGATAGTGAAGGGTGCCACATTGGACAGAAGGTTAATAAGGAGAAGACTAGAAAAGGCAGCCAGAATCTGCTAAATGGGAGAATGTTCCCACCTTTAGGAACCAGCCATTTCAGTAGAGTCAGAGGAAGAAGCCACACTCCGCAAGAGGTTAGAGAAGGCCAGATCAGGGACAAAGCGGGCACACTAAGACAGTTTGTTGTGCTACATTGTGTGCTTCTGTAGTATGGATTATTTGTGGGTCAGTAGATGACTGATGTCAGTGTGATGTGGAAGTCACATTGGTTCATAGGTGGGTTTTCCTCTCAGTGTGTGAATGTTTCGCATCACTGGCTAATAGCAGCTGAAAGCAAAGTACTCAAACAGCGGAAGATAGCAAGCCTCGAGGAATAGCGGGGCACACAGGACACTCAGTCACCCTGTGTTCTTCCACTTAGCTGCTTGGTGCCTGCTCTGTCTTGAAGTGCTTTGCAGGTATTCCTTGCTGATCTTTGTGCATTTAGTCATTGATTCTGTACCACTCAGGACCTCCAACCCTCTGATTACTCCTTCTACCACACTCCCCTTTCCTTTTTTAAGGAAAAGAGCCATACTTACTAGAGTGTTTCTTTTTTTTTTTTCCAAACTGTATCCAGCCTTATTAGTGATGCTTTTCATAAACAGTCATGCTATTTCAGGCAGGACATGAGCAGACAGTCATTAACAACATACAACAACTTTCAAACTCCCTTCTTCAATGGACTAACAAAATCGGAAGGCACTGTAAAACCCAATGATGAAGTCTTCATTCGATGCTCTGAACAGGGAAAGTTTAGAGTGAGGGTTGACATTTCACATTTTGCGTGTTGTTTAGCAACTTTTCACAAACCAACCCCAACTTTCAGGAAATGAAATGAAAATGGCAGAATTTATCTGAAGATCCACAATGTAGAAGTGGAACCACTGCTTTTTTGAGGGACACTATCTCAGTGGTGTCACTGGAAAGTCCAGGTTGTTTGACATGCTGGTAACCAATTTTGGGGGATCAGATCCCAAGAGTTGTGTGGATTTAAGGGGGTCACATTTATGCTGAAGGCAGAGAGAGAGTAGATGACACAAAAATGAATTTTAGTTTTTCCACAGGCATCCATGCCAAGGTGGCTATGTGCGTCAGCATCAGGGAATTCCTCCTCCTGGGAGCCAAGAGGATGTCTCATGAAACTAGCAGGGAAAAGCGTTTTCTCCACATCAATTCAGCTTTGGAAACATTCTATTAGTGACATATGCCCCTTCCTCCAAAACAACAATGGAGTGTTCTGTGTGCTAACAACATAGCTCAAAAGCAAAGCAAAGCAAAATCCTGCATTTTTATAAAACTTGATAAAAAATAGTATTTCAAACTACACAGTTACCAGAAGTACAGTTAACCAAAAATGCACACACTTCCCTTGGCATCTCCAGCGCCTTCAGCTTTCCGTGCCTTTCTGGTCTGTTTCGACGTCTCCATTTTCTGCAGGGCTATTTCCCTCCTTGCCAGTGCCGGCTTTCCCCTTTTCCCTTTGGCTGCCTTGTCCCCTTTCTTTGCAGGGGCCTTTTTAGGTCTGGGCTCTGGCTTTGGAGGAGCAGGTTTAGCCGACAACCTTGGAGATCTTCTCTGTGTTTGCCCTTCACCTTGGCTTTATCTCCTTCAGCCTTTCTTTTGGACACGGTGGTGATGGCAGCGGGACGTGGGCGCTGGCTGCGGGGATGTGGTGGCATGCAGGCTGTGGTCGGTCCTGGTGGTTGTTCTTGCCTCTTCTTCTTCACACTGCTCCTAGAGTGTTTCTTTGTTAGGAATTTGACATTTAAAAAACATTTTCAGTGTTTTTTAAAGATGATGATTGTTTTTGTTAGTGCTTGAGTTACAATCTTAATTTCTTTTCCAAGCCTATTTTTCTGATAAGCCCTGTTATTTTTAGAGTTTGATCATATGAAGCATGAGTTTTTTGGCAATATGTATGTCCAATTACAGGAGAAATTCCCATGATTCCTTTTCTAAGGTTGAATATCACTGGAAGGAGGGGTGGAGAGGATAGTAGAATCTATGGAAGGTTTTTCCCAAGGATCAGCAGACCTAACCATTCTTGACTGCAACTTCGTCTAAATTAGTTTTCCCTTAGTGACTATCTTCCTAAATGCTCTTCATTATATATTTAGGTGGTTGTGTTTTTGCATTTCTGTCCTCTCTCTGATCTCTTACTACAGTCCGAACAAGTGTCCGAGGCCGAGTTACTCCCACAGCTGAACAGAGCCCCTTCGCAAGCTGCAGAAAGTAGTCCAGCTAAGAAGGTAAGGCCAGCACAAAGGTGCTGTTATGATGCCATGGTGAGTCTCACCCTGGGCTTCTTGCCTCTCTTAGCAGATCTGTTTTAAAGTTTCCATGTCCTGAAATGAATGTTAATGATCCAGATTTCCTGGAATGCAGGTTCTTTGTGAAGATTAGGGTCCCGAACATTCTTGGGTTAGAGCCTTGATGTCACTGACAGTTCGTACTCCCCTCCTCAACCTCCCAGCTAAACATGGTGGCTTTGCTTTTGGCAAGATCAAAAAGTGCTGTTGGTAGGGACAGGTGTCTTTAGTGAAATCCCACAAACCTGCTAAGCCTCTGTGTACCTCTTGGAGTGGGACAGTCTCTCCTTCTTGGTCTTTGTACCATGGTCTCCTCTCGCATCCTGGCATAGTCACCTCTGCCCAGCCAGGCTATTGAGTCACCTGTCATTTGTTCGGTAAGCACCACTCCCTCATCCTGCTCTCCATTCATCTCCTCACCCTCCTCTTGCCCTTTCCCAGTCTCTCCCAGGCCCTTCTCCCATCAAAGAGAGTGGGCCTTGGGCTCTTTTGCTTGACTTCATGTAGGAATTAGAGATAGGAGAATGATGAGCATATGACCAAGACCTTTACAGACTTCAAAACTTATATTCCAAAAAGCCCCAAAGTGAGGCAGGGCTGTACTTTGTCTTCAGTTAGAAAAGACCCTGTGGCGTGAGATGCACACAGAGTCTATGTGAGTTTAAATGACAAGAAGAAGTAATAGACTGCTGGAAACATTTTTTTAAAAAGAAAGAAGAGAGGGAAGGTCACTGGAATCTGATTCCTGCCTCCTTCCAGATGACAAAAAGAGGTGATAAGCTGCAAGCATTTAGAAAAAGAAAGAAAGAAAGACAGCTGGAATCTCATGCCTGTGTCCCTCCAGTTTGTGCCGAGCCACGCACGAATCGGTGAATAGGGCACCTGCCTAATCTTGGGGATGGGGCTAGAGGAATGTGGGGCACTGGCATGATGGGTGGGGAGAGCACTTAACTCTTTAACTTTTTGGTTTTTTATTTTGTTTTTAATCTACAGGACACACCATATTCTCAGCCCCCATCAAAGCCCATTCGTAGGAAACTGAGACCTGAAAATCAAACTACAGAAAACCAAGAGCCTTCGACCACTGTAAGCGGGCCAGCTTCTGTAGCAACCGTGAAACCACATCCAACAGTCCAAAAGTAAGTAGTATGGATAAGTTAGAACGAGGTCAGAAACTTCCTTTAAATTTGTATATGTATGTATATGTAAATGTGCTTACATTTTTACTTATACCCACAGAAGGATTTTATGGTTGTAAGTCTTACCTTACTCATCTCTATCATGGAATTAAAGCCTCCCGTAGATGTTAGAAGGCTTCATAAGCTATAGGACTTAACCTGACGTAAAGGGGCAGGCGAGTCCTGGGCTGTGGTGTTTTGGTTTGGTTTGATTTTCTTCCCTTTGTCTTGTCTTCCTTCCTTCCTACCCCCTTTTCCTTGTGTTGGCCCAGATTTTCCTAGGAAGAAGACAGTATTATAAATGGCAATTTTCCCTATCTGCCTGTCTTATCTCATGTCCCCACCAAGGTAAATGGCTAGCTCCATGACCCGAAGACCCAAGTTTCGGTAGATGTGGTATGTGATTCTTTTGCATCTCCATAAAGAGTTTCTCTTGTTGATTGTCTCAGCATAGAATTGGCACATGTAGAACCTCCACAATGTCTATCTAACCAGCTGGAACAGATATTGAAGGGAGGCCAGAGACTGAGACAGTGGTGCTCTGGACAAGCCATCCTTCTCTAGACGCCTTTGGCTTTGAGAAGAGCCATCACTTGCCTTGTGTCAATTTCTCTAGTGAAATTGAGGGAGGTGTTGAGGGCAGAAACCTGCTGCTGTCACTTGACTTCAAGTGAGCCTGACTGTTCACTCACAAAAATGCTCAAGATCCATCATGATGCTGCTCTGTGGGCCTTGCAGGTCTCAAAGGCTGCTGTGGATTTTCTTCCGCTTACACCGTTGTGGAAAGAAACGCAAGTTCTGTGGGCGGTGTCAGCAACTCGCCTTTGAAGCCAAAGTCCCACTCTGAATCTCTGCAGCTCTCTTCTTCAGATGATTTTTTTTTTTCAAATGGACAGTTCCTTGGTGGCATCCGTTCATAAAGGAAATATATTTTGTTCTTCTTGTTCACCGAGAGCTTTGACCATCTTCCAGCCACCCTTAAGCCCAGGGGTTGGATCCCTGTCAGGGGCAGATGGCTAAATTTGCTTCCATGTTCTACCCCAGCATTCCATTTTAATCTCAGCTTCATGCTAATTCTAGTCAGTCAATGGTGGCTACAGTATCCTCCAAAGTGGATGACAGGGCATCTGGTGGAGTTCACACAGAAATCTTTTCTTTTTCTTTTTTTTTTTTTTTAGGCAGCTTTATTAAAATATAATTCACATAGCATACAGTTCATCCTTTTAAATATACAATTCAGTGGTTTTTAGTTTATTCACAAAGTCGCGCAACCATCACCACAATCTAATTTTAGAACATTTTCATCATCCTGAAAAGAATCTCTATGCCCATTAGCGGTCGCTCCTCATTCTCCCCTTCCCTCGCCCCCAACCCCTGGCAACCACTAATCTACTATCTGTCTCTATGGATTCACCTATTCTGGTCATTTCATGTAAATGGAATCATGCGACATGTGGTCTTTTGTGACTGGCTTTTTTTTTTTTTTACTTATTATAATGTTTTCAAGGTTCATTCATGTCGTACATGAATCAGAACTTAATGTTTTTGTTGCTGAATAAAATCTGAAAATGTCTTGAGCTTTTCTTAATTTCTAAAAGATATTTTTACGGGATGTAGAGTTCTAGGTTGGCAGATTTTTTTCTTTGGAGCTTGAAAAATGTTGTGCCTCTTCCTTCTGGCTTCTTTCTTTTCTGATTAGAAGTCTGTTGTCATTTGAATTGTTTTCCCCATAGGGAAGGTATCATTTCTCTTTCGCTGCTTTCAAGAATTTTTTCTTTGACTTAATTTCAAAAGTTTGACTATAATTTAACCTGTTTGAGTTTTGTTCAGCTTCTTGAATCTATACGTTTATGTCTTTTGCCAAATTTGGGAATTTTTCAGCTAATATTCCTTCAAATACTTTTTTAGTCCTCCCCCTTCTTGGTCTTTTTCTGGAACTCACTGAGACAAATAGTGGGTCTTATAATCCTACAGGTCCTTGAGGCTCTGTTCAGTATTTTTCCCAGTCTGTTGTCTCTCTGTGTTCAAGCTGGATAATTTCTGTCTTCATGTTTATTGATTCTGTCCTCTCCATTCCGCTATTGAGCCTATTCATTGAGTTTTTTTATTTCAGCTGTTGTCTTTTTCCATTCTACAACTTCCACTTCGTTCTTCTTTATATCTTCTATTTTTTTGCTGATATTTTCTATTTTTTCATTTGTTTTAAATGTGCTTGTAATTGTCCATTGAAGCATTTTTATAATGGCCAAATTAAAGTCCTAGTCAGATACTCCCACATCTGTGTCATCTAGGTATTGGCATCTGTTGATTATCTCTTCTCATTCAATTTGAGATTGCCTTCGTATGATGAATGATTTATTTTAATTGTATCCTGGAAATTTTGGGTATTATGTTATGAATCTCTGGATCTTATTTAAATCTTCTATTTTAGCATGCCTCCTCTGACACTTCTTCAGTGGGGGAAGAAGGGTGCCACCTTGTTTCCGCCATGTGGGGATGGAAGTCCAGTTTCTGAACTTGGCCTCTGTTTATACCCTTAGGGATAGAAGAGTGTCTCATTACTGTTGAATGGGGGTGGTAGTTCAGTCTCTCCACTAGGCCTTCACTGATTTCAGCCTGGCTGGGAGAGGGAGAAGTGTTTGGTTACAGCTCCTCATGAACACAGAAGAGACCTCTCTTCCACTGGAAGGTAGTGAAAGTCCTGGCTTCCTATTTGGCATTGTCTGTTACCACCCCAGTGGGAAGGGCATGCCTCATTAGGGGTGAGGTCTAGGCTTCTCACTTGGCCTTGGCTGATGAGGATGGGGTTGGGAGCTACAATTTTTTTGTGGTATTTGGGTATAGTAGGGCAGTTATTATCTAAAATTTTTCTGTATTGCATGGTTCCTCTCTTCCAGGTCCTTTGGCTAAAGAGAGCAGAATTGAGGGGTGGTGGTGCTTTTTTTTGTCTGCCCTCATTGGCATTTATGGATTGCTGACTTCTCCAGTATCTAGTCTGGGATATCTGAAGCAAAAGAAAACCCAGCGAATTTACTGCCATGTGTTTCCCTGGGTATCAAATTCCCTAGCTGGTTTGCCTTGTTTATTTCATCTTTCAGAGTTGTCTTATGTTTGTTTCGTGTATTATGTATAGATTTTACTGTACTTAGTGGGAGAAATACAGATAATATTTCTACTCCATCTTGTCCCAGAAGAAATCCAATCTATATGTTTTAAAAGCAGATGAAGTCTCTTCCCTGACTCTATATGAATGAAAAAATTAATCTTTGACTTTGAACTTGCTGGGGAAGAGATTATGTGTTCTGCAGATTAGCAGAATGGCTAGCATAGCATATATTCTCATTAAATGTTAATCAGATCTTTACAGTGGTCACAATCCATTCTAGTTCTGTTGCTCTAGCCTCGAACCCATCTCCCAGTGATTGCAAATACGGTTGTTTTTCTTGGAGAACGTCAATCACTCTTTTGCTCCACGAATTCAGTATTTCTTGCTATGGGATAAAAGGTTGTAGGTTATACCTGTGGTAACCACGTTGATTTATCATCCCAACCATGGACAGTTTTGAAAGGCAAAGAGGATGCTAATGATACATACGGCCAGCCAGACAGTGTAAGTAGACTGTAATGGGAAAAGTAGGACACATGGTTACCCTCGTCATACTTGTTCTGTTAATTAAAACATTCTGTAATTTTCTCAAGTGCCACAGGTGTACAGTGGTATATGCACATGCACACACACGTACTTAGGCATTCATGCCTAATAATAAGGGACAGTTAGCTCAGCTAGCTATGTTAATGTAGGATTTTTGCTAAAGAGAATGTTCTTCTTTTTCTTTCTTTTTTTTTTTTTAATAGAGGTAAGCAAGTTAAAGAGAGAATATTCTTCTTTTCCTTCAGACTTATCCACAGGGGCCACCTGCAGGTCTTTTAAATGCTATTAATTCTTACACAAAAAGAGCTTGCCAGTCAATATGGTTCGTCAGGAAGAAATACTTATCACAATGTCTTGGAATAAATGGAACACAAATGTTTGAAAAGGCACAATTCACAGCTTTTATGCAACTTATAAAATGGGAATTACTTCAGGTGTAAATAATTCATCCCAACAAATTTGTTTCATTTCGTGTATATCTGCCTGCCTATGAATATAAGATTTTATTTTTGGAGCCCTGTGATGTTAACCCCTTGTTAGTTCAGCACCTCTCATGAGTCAGAGTTCTGACCCGCAAACGTCCAGACCTCCAACTCCTTTTTTTCTGAAATGTTTGCGCTTTTCTGTAGGCAATCTTCCAAACAGAAGAAGGCCATTCAGACTGCCATCCGCAAAAATAAAGAGGCAAATGCAGTGCTGGCCCGCTTGAACAGTGAACTCCAGCAGCAGCTCAAGGTAAGGAATGCTTCCCAGATTTGGATTCCCAGGCTTTTCCCCGTTTTTCTTTGTTGTTGTTGTTTGTTTGTTTGGGGGGAGAAGTTTGAAAGTTTTTTATTTTATGTAATTGATATATAATAATTGTATGTATTTATGGGGCACACAGTGGTATTTTGATACATATAATGTATAGTGATTCGATTTGACCATTAGCTTACCATCTGGTTCCATCCCTGTTGGTAAGACTTGTCTCTTTGTTCGCAAACCCTTTTTGGAAGGTGGAGAATTACTGTATTTAAGTTGCATGGGTTTGACTCTTGCACTCTTAGAGGAAGACTAGTAACTTCAGTATGTAGGCTGCATCTTGTATGTGAGTTAAAAGGAAAGAGAATCTATTACAAAGGCTATTTGAAGCATTCTTTATTGTCCAAAGCTTCTGGGTAAGCCCTTAATTGTTTAGATCCTCTCTAAAAGATGCTATACTTATTTCAGTGGAAGGAAATGGCCCCAGTACCGTCAAAGGCCAACCCCTCCCCTGGTACCTTGGCGATGGTTCCATCTCACCTTCTCAAGGACATCACCCCTGTCCTTACCACTCATTTCTCTTCATTATTGATCTCCCCTGTGTTAGTTTCCCAGAGCTGCCATAATAAAGTACTACAAATTTGGTGGCTTAAAATAACAGAAATGTATTCTTTCACAGCTCTGGAGGCTAGAACTCTGAAATCAAGGTGTCAGCAGAGCCATGCTCTCTTTGAAGGCTCTAGGGGAGAATCCTTCCTTACCTCTTCCCAGCTTCTGGTAGTTGCTGGCAATCCTCGGCATTCCGAGGTTTATAATTCTATAATCTCTGCCTCCACTGTCACATGGCATTCTTCCTGTGTCTCTCTGTGTCTGTGTCCAAATTCCTCTCCTTATTGTGTCCTTTCTTATAAGAACATCAGTCATTGGATTAGGGCCCTCCCTGATCTAACATGACCTCATCTTAACTTGATTACATCTGCAAAGATCCTATTTGCATATAAGGTCACATTTACAGGTACTGGGAGTTAGGACTTGAACTCTTTTGAGGGGATACGATTCGACCCACTGCATCCCCTGATTCTCTACTGGATCATTCGCCATCCCACATAAACATACTCTAGTATTGTCCGTGGCCTTTGACCAATTACTGCCCCGTTTCTGTGGTCCCCTTCACAGCGAACTTTCACAGGAGTTGTTTTCATTCACTGTCTTTACTTCCTCACTAGTGGTTTTCTCTCCCTTCCACTTCGGTGTGGCTTCACCCTCTTCCACTCACACCCTCCTTATGGCTAAATCCAATGGGCCTGTTTTAATATTATTAGAATTTCCACAAGAATTCTACGCAATTGGTCATTCCCTCCTCTGTAATTGTTTTCTAACTGGCTTTTGAGATACCATGCTTTTTGGTTTTCCTTCTGCTTAGCTGGTACTTCCTCCTTAGCATTCTCTGCTGTCTCTTCCTTCCCTGACTTCTGTTTTATACCCACAACCCCCTTTGCCCCAATATTTTATTATGAACATTTTCTGACATACAGGAAAGTTGAAAGAATCATGCAGTGACTACTTGTATGGACACCCACCACTTCAGTTCTACCACTAACGTTTTACTACACTCTACTTGTTGTATCACATATCTATCCATTCATCTATCCAGTCCATGAGTCTATCTTATTTTTGACATATTTTTAAGTAAATTGCAGACACTTGTATACTTTCCCTAAATATTTCAGCATGCATATCATTAGCTGGAGTTCAATATTTTTACAGGTTTCTCTTATGATGTAAAATTTACATACAATGAATACACAAATATTAAGTGTACATTTGCCGAGTTTGTAACAAATGCGTGTACTTATGGAACCCAAACCCCTATCAAGATAAACAACATTACCATCACCCCAGGAAGGTCCCCCAGTCAATTCCTGCTACTTACGTGAAGGCAACCACTATTCTAAATTTTTTATACCATAATTTTGCCTGTTCTGTAACTTTATGTAAATGATATCTTATAGCATTTATATTTGTGTAAAGTTTCTTTCACTTAGTATTATGTCTTTGAGATTCATTTATATTGTTGTATGTATCAGTAATTTATTCCTTTTTATTGCTGAGTAGTATTACATTGAGTGACCATGTCCCAATTTGGTTATCAATTCTGTTGATGGACACCTGAGCTGTTTCCAGTTTTTGACAATTTTGAATAAAACTGCATTCTTGAACAAGTCTTTGTGTGGAAATGTGTTCTCATTTCTTTTGGATAAATACCTAGGATTAGGATTAGTAGGTAATATGATAATTATATGTGGTTAGTTTATAAGAAGCTACTAGACCTTTTTCCAAAGTGGTTGTAGCATTTCGCACTCCCACCACTAATGTACAAGAGTTCCAATTGTTCCATGTCTTCACTAACATTTGGTTATTATTCTTTTAAATTTTATCTAGTCCTGTGGTGATATAGTTTTTATCATCATCTTCTTGGTCACTAATTATATTGATCCTTTTCTTTGTGATTATTTACCTTTCATATATCTCATATAAAGTATCTTTTCAAATGTTTGGGCCAGTTTTTGGATTGAGTTTTTAGTGTTTGTTTTGGTGTTGAATTATAGGTAGATGCTTTTTGTGTATCTTGGTTACCAGTCATTTGTCAGATATATGTTTTGTGAATGTTTTCTTCCAGTCTTTGTTTTGCCTATTCATTTTCTTAACTGTATCTTTTCATGAGCACAAGTTTTCAATTTTGTTAAAGTCTAAATTTATGATTTTTTCTTTTGTGGTTATTACTTTCTTCCTATATATGGAGACTTTGCCTATCTCCAAATTATGAAGATATTCTCTTATGTTTTTTAAAAGCTTTATTGTTTTAACTTTTATGTTTAGGATTATGATCCATCTTGAATTAAGTTCTGTGTATGGTGCAAGATTAGGGTCAAGGTTCATTTTTTCCCATTTCAATATCTAGTCGATCTAGCACCATTTGTTGAAAAGACCTTCCTTTCCTCCTTGGATTACTTTGGTGTTCTTGTCAAAAATCTAATGACTGTATAAGTGTAGGTTTATATCTGGGTTCTTATTCTGTTCCATTAATCTATTTGTTGATCCTTATGGCAATACCACACAGTCTTATTACTGTTGCCTTATACTAAGTATTGAAATCAGGTAATATAAATTTTTCAACCTGTTCTTCTTTTTTAAGATTCCATTGGATATTTTATTTTATTTTATTTTATTTATTTATTTATTTTTTTTGAGACAGAGTCTCACTGTGTTGCCCGGGCTAGAGTGCCGTGGTGTCATCCTAGCTCACAGCAACCTCAAACTCCTGGGCTCAAGCGATCCTTCTCCCTCAGCCTCCCAAGTAGCTGGGACTACAGGCATGCGCCACCATGCCCGGCTAATGTTTTCTATATATATTTTCAGCTGTCCAATTAATTTCTTTCTATTTTTAGTAGAGACGGGGTCTCCCTCTTGCTCAGGCTGGTTTCGAACTCCTGAGCTCAAACAGTCCTTCCCCCTCAGCCTCCCAGAGTGCTAGGATTACAGGCATGAGCCACTGCGCCTGGCCTCCATTGGATATTTTAGTCCCTTTGTTTCATATACATTTTAGAATTGGTGTGTCAATTTCCACAAAATTAGCCTGCTGGGATTATGATTGGATGTGCATTCAATCTATAGATCAATTTAGGGAGAATCTATATCTAAACAATGTTGAGTCTACCAATCTGCAAGCAGAGCACATCTGTACAATTAAGGTCTTCTAAAATTCCTCTCAGCAATTTTGAGTTTTGAATACATAAATTTTACATATCTTTTGTTAAATTTATTCCCAAATGGTTTTTTTTCATGACACTATTGCAAATTAAATTGTTTTTTAAAATTTCATTTTCTAATTGAGTTTATGAAGGTCACAGAATACAAGGTCAACATATAAAAAATCAGTCATATTCCTGTATACAAGCAATGAACTGTAATAGAATTTTTGGTAATTGGTAATAGAATTTAAAAAAGAAAATACCATTTCACAATAGCTTGTCCCCTCCCCCAGATGAAATACTTAGGTATAAATCTATCAACACACACACAGGATTCATGTGCTGAAAACTACAAAATGCTGCTAAACAAAATCCAAGGAGACCTAAATAAATGGAGAGACATACCCTATTTGTGGATTTGGAGGAGTCATCAACATAGTAGTGGTATCATTTTCCTCCAAAGTAGTAGTGTATAGATTCATTGCAATACCAATAACAATCCCAGCAGGATTTTTTGTGGGTCTAGACAAGCTGACCCAAAACTTTGTATGTAAGGGCAAAGGAGCTGAAATTGCTAAAACAAATTTGAAAAGGAAGAACAAATTGGAGGAATCATGTTACTATCAAGCTTTACTAATCAAGACAGTATGGTATTGGGGGGACTGATGCATAGATCAATGGAACAGGATACAGAGTCCTGAAATAGACCACATTATTGCAGCCATTTGATCTTTGGCAAAGGTTCAAAATCAATTCAGTGAGAAGGGATAGTCTCTCAACAAATTATAATAATCGGTCATTCACATGTTAAAAAAATGTACCTTGACCTCATACCTTATGCAAAGATTAACTTGAAATGGGTCATAGATATAAATGTAAAACATAAAGCTATAAAACTTTTAGAAGAAAACATAGGGAGAAAAATCTTCATGACCTGGGGTTAGAAATAACACCCAAAGCACAATCTATAACAGAAAAAAACTCAATAAATTGGACCTCATCAAAATTAAAAACTTTTACTCTGCCAAAGACACTGTTAGTAGAATTAAGAGACAAGCTACAGACTGGGAGAAAATATTTACGAATCACATATTTGACAAAGGACTTGTATCTTGATTGTATAAAGAATACTTAAAACTCAATAATAAGAACTCTCAAAATTCAAACACCTCAATTTAAACCTGGCCAAAGGACTTGAATGGACACTTCAAAGAGTACATAAGGATGGGAGATAAACACACGAGAAGATACTCAACATCATTAGCTATTAGGGAAATGCAAGTTTAAACCATGATTACATACCACTACACACACATTAGAATTGCCAAAACAAAAACTAGTGACACCACCAAGTGCTGGCAACTGGAACTCTCATGCATTGGTGGTGGGAACACAAAATGATACCACCACTCTGAAAAATTGTTTGGCAGTATCTTGTGAAGTTATACACGCACTTACCATGTGACTTGGCAGTCTCAATCCTGGGTATCTACCTTAGTGACATGAAAACTTACATTCACTCAAAAAATCTGTACATGAACATTCATGGCAGTTTTATTTATGATAGCCCAAACCTGGAAACAACAAAAATGTCCTCCAAAGGACGAATGGATAAAGTGAGGACGTTCATACAATGGAATGGTACTCAATAGTAAAAAGGAATGATACACACGGCAACCTGGATGAAACTCAAAGACATTATGCTGAGTGAGACAAGCCAATGTCAAAAGGTTGTGTACCATACGATTCCTTCTATTTGACATTCTTGAAAAGGAAAAACTGTAGTGATGGAAACGAATCAGTGGTTGTCAAGGGATACGCATGAAGTGAGAGTTTGTATATAAACTCCCTGGAAGTTTTTGGGGTGGTGGTACTGTAATGTATCCTGTTTGTGGTGATGATTACACAGATTTACACATGTGTTAAAATTCATAGAACTATATATTAAAAGGAAAAAAATAGTCAATTTTACCATATGATAATTTTAAAAATAAAATTATTTTTTTAAATGTCAAAATTTAATCCACAACTAAAGGACACGGGGAGCACTAAGCGGGGGGAAGGGCATGCCTTTAACCCGCACTTGGGGGAGGCAAAGACATAAAGTGTAACTGTAATGTTTGTACCCTCACAATACCCTGGAATAAAAAAAAAATTCATTCTGTTTTATGAATTTTTGTGAGTGACCTTTTTGTTTTGTGTTTTGTTTGGGTTTGGTTTTTCTCTCCTCTCCTGCTTTGGAGTAGGTCAGTTTCATCCATTGTTCTATATACTTAGTGAGCCCCTTTAATTTGGAAACCCATATTCTTCAGTTCTGAGAGTTTTCTTGATTTTTTGTTGTTGTCGATTATTTCCTCCCCATTGCCCTCTGCCCCCATTTTTTTCTGTTCTCCTTTGCTGACATTATTCAGACAGTGGACCTCTAATTTTCTCATCTGTTTTCTTGCTTTTTTCTTCCTACCTTCTCTTCTTTATTTTTGTCCATTTCTGGAGACTTACTCAATTTTAAATTCTAAATCTCCTATTGTTTAATAACCAAGAATTATTTTTTTGTTGTTCTCTGGTTGTTTATTTTTGATGATGTCGTATTCTTGTTTCATTGTTGTAATGTCTTCTTTTAATGGTAGTTTTTTTCTTCCTGAATAGTTGCTTTTTTTGTTATGGTGTGTTCCTCTTAGATACTTTCCTTCAATACCTGATCGCCCTTCTTTGCTCATATTTAAGAGGATGAAAACGCTGATTGGAAGTTAATAGCACATTGGAGGGGCTTGTCAACTTTGAGCTTCACTCTCTGGCAGTATGGCTGGGCTGTATAGTTGGGGAACCCTGAAAGGCAGTGTCATTGGCTCTTTCCTCTTGGTCTGGTTGGAGTAGCCAGAAGAGACTCTCTTGGTCACCTGTGTGGAGGGAAAGAGCTGGTTGACTGGAGCCACAGGGCCATGGGTCTCAGTCTCCAGGATATACATTTACTCTCCCTATTTCCAGCCCAGTATCTTGTCTATATCTGTGGTTGCAAATCCAGATGCTGTTTTACCTTTTCAAGAAATAAATGTTTAGCATTCTGCTCTGGTGGCAGGGAAGATCTGAGCATCTTATTGTTTTTGAAACAGATTTTCAACCAACCTTTATTTATCCAGTGCCCCACCCCTCATTCACTCCCACTTTTATAGGTATCTGGTGCTGCCAATTTGAGTCTTCCAGGGGTTCTCCTATGGAAAATCAGATCGGTTCTTGTTTTTCTTCATGCTTAGCTTGTGATTCAGTTTTCTTTACTTGATCTGTGTGAGTGGGAAAGTTCTAGGTCTAGTGAACAGAAGTCTGAAGAATCATTGAAACAGAACTCTAGTCATAGCCCCTCAATTAATACCCAGACTAAGCCAGTTTATAGATCCAGAACCTTTTGAGTGAAGGGGCATCTGCGTCTCCTTAACGAAGGGCCCCACTATGCCGCCAAAAAGTTATACTGTAAATCTTCTAACCTTTCCCAAAGGGGCCTGCGGCCATTTACCAGGGTGACTATGCTTTGGGTGAAGGGAAATAATCAGACCTTTGGGGGATTCCTGGATACTGGCTCTGAACAGACACTAATTCCATGAGATGCAAAGTGTCACTGTGGCCCACCAGTCAGAGTAGGGGCTTATGGAGGTAGGGTGATAATGGAGTTTTAACTTAGGTGCATCTCACAGTGGGCCCAGTGGATTCACAAACCCACCCTGTGGTTTCCTTAGCTGTAGAATGCATACTTGGAATAGACATACTAAGCAGTTGGCAGAATCCCCACATTTATTTTCCTGGATTTGCTAAGTCATTTACCATTCATCAGTTTGCCTTTTAGCTTACAAATTTTATTGTTATTGTCTTTTCCCTTTTGTTTTCCCTGTCTTGTGGATCTGTGACTTTGAAGTTTCTTTATTGTTTTAGTGGAGCTCTAGGAGGGAGTATGGCACCTATGGTCAATCTTCCATCTTCCCTTGAAACCTCTAGATATACTGTTTTGCTTGATGATGTTATACAGTCCTATGGCTTTGAAGACCATCCATAAACTAGTGAAACCGAAATTTACATCTCAAGCCCTGCTTCTCTTTCCTCTGAGCTCTAAACATGTGCACACAACTCTTTACTTAATGTTTTCTCCTTACATATCTAATATACATCTCAGATAATTAATTCCTAACCCGCTCCTTGAAATACCCATTTCTTATCTAATCATCTTGTTCTCAATGAATATCACTACCAGCCACCCATTTTCTTAATCCCCAAATCCCAGAAGTCATCCTCAAATTTTCCTTCTCTCCTACATCAACTTTATCAGCAAGTCCTATCAGTTCTAGATTCAAAATATATCCAGAATTCATTCACTTCTCTTCATCTCTGTGGCTACTACCCTGATCGGAGCCATTTTTTATTTCTCACCTGGGTCCATGCAATAACCTTCCAGTTGTTCCCCTACTCCCACTCTTGCCCTACTATAATCCACTGTCTACATAGTAGCCAGAATGAAAATTTTGAATTGTAAATTGGCTCATGTTCCTTCTATGATTAGAAGCTGTCAGTGCCATCCTCCCCACACTTCGAAGTCCACAGTCCTTCCTCTGCTGCACAAAGCCCTCTATGACCTGGCTCCTGCCTAAATCGCTGACTTCATCCTGCCACGTCTTCCTTGCTTCCTCTGCTCTGGTCACACGGGCCTTTCTGTTTATCAAACCCACCAAGCTTATTCCCTCCCTCAGGGGCTTTGCGGTTGCCATGTTGTGTCCCTGAATAGCCTTCCCCCATCTTTTCATACTGCTCACTCCTCACTTCATTCAAGTCTCTACTCAAGCAGCATCGCCTTGGAGAAGACTTCCCCGATCCCCCTCTCTGCTTTCTCCCAGATTCCTCTC